>WBZZ01006497.1:45000-48293 GCA_019918135.1 Paulinella micropora | reverse complement strand
ACAGACAACACACAGACATACAGCAACGATGGTGCTGCATGTCACACGGCACACACAGACATACAGAACGATGGTGCTGCATGTCACGACACACACACACACACACATACACACATACAAGAACGATGGTGCTGCATGTCACGACACACACACACACACACACACACATATACACACATACAGCAACGATGGTGCTGCATGTCACGACACATACACACACACACACACACATACGGCAAGGATCATCTGGTTACTAATTAATATTTTCTGTTGAGACTTGTATTAATGATAATTATAATTGAAGTTACGGTCGCTGTTAGTGTTCAAGGTAACAAATTATTAATATTTATATTAGCTACTCTGCTTCCTTTGTTGCTTGCCAGCAAGATCCTCATGCGCTGGCGGTGGATCTCCTGTATAACCTTCACTTTCTCTACTCCTCTTTTTCTCCTTCTTCTCCCCTTCCTTCCCAGAAAGAGAGAGAGAGTCTCAGAGAGAGAGAGAGAGAGAGAGAGAGAGAGAGATAGAGAGAGAGCACGGTGAGAGAGAGAGAGAGTGTGTGTGTGAGTGAGTGAGGCTCGGAGAGTGAGAGAGAGAGGGAGAGAGAGTGTGAGTGTGTGTGTGTGTGTGTGTGTGTGTGAGAGAGAGAGAGAGAGAGAGAGAGAGAGAGAGAGAGAGTGCCGGATATGCAGGTCATGGCGTAATTCTCTGTGAGGGACGATGACGGCGGGCCCCCGTCAAAGTGGGAAAAGCGCTAGGCGGTCACCGGGCCGGCGGGTGAAGCCGGTACGATGTGTAAAACCCACTTGAGAGTGATGGTTGCGGCTATGATGATTCAAGATTAGTTATTAATACTATATCTGTTACCGATCTATTACCTACCAATTTTTTATTCACGGCAGTGAAAATTTCTCCGCTGAAAAATCATGATTTTGCCGCTGCCATGTGTTCATGTGTACTAAGAAAACTTCGACAAAAGATAATTCCACCCTCTGAACGACTTTTTAATAATATTAATATTAATATGCTCACAATTTTAATTATGGGATAGGCGTTTTCACAGTACTCACTAGTAGCTAAAATAGCTTATGTGACTGTGACAGTGTTGCCATTTCTACTCAGTGACCCAGTGTCACGCACTTTGGTTCAATATTATTTTACAGTTAATCAATTTAAAATATGGTATTAACACTGCTGATGATTGTAGATTGTCTGATATATACACACAGTATTTTCTCTAATTTGTCCACATGAATCTATCACGATTACTATTACTAGTACTACCACGACTTTAGTATAAGGGACACAATTCAAGTGGTAAAACCATCTAACTTTGATTTTATCTTCCCGTCAGTCGACGCCTACCACTAGGAGAGTTGCAATATGCTACAACGATCACTTCAAAGCTCACGACAAGAAATCATGTGCTCAGATTTGTCGTATCTCAAGCAATGAACGAGAAAGAGCAAGTCAACTTCGATGATTTTGCCCACTTGAATGTCGTCCGCAATGCTTAAAGTCGTGCCTTAACTTGATAAGTTCATTAATAGAGGGTAGTAAAATCAATGGCGCTTGTGCAGCTTGTAGTATAACCCCTTCCTTGGCGATCAGTTCTCTGTGAGTACCCTCCTCCACGATCTTGCCCCTGGTCTACCACACAGATCTTGTCCGCATCTTGAATCGTCGACAGCCGGTGAGCCACCACGATTGTCGTGCGCTTTTGCGTTTGCAACACCTTGTCCAGTGCAGCCTGCACTACCCGCTCGCTCTCCGTGTCCAGCGCCGACGTCGCTTCATCCAGCAGCAAAATCGTTGGGTTCTTGATCAGAGCTCTGGCTATAGCCACGCGCTGCTTCTGCCCGCCTGACAACTGCCCTCCTCTTTCTCCACGTCTGTGTCGTAACCTGCCGGAAACTCGGTGATGAACCCGTCCGCGTTCGCCATCTTGGCAGCCGCAATGACCTCCTCCCGCGTCGCGCCGGCTTGCCGCAAGCGATGTTGTCTGCGATGCTGCCGCTGAAAAGCACAGGCTCCTGTCCCACCAGGCCCACGTGCTGCCGCAGCCACGACACGTTCAGCTCTCGCAGGTCCACTCCATCCAGCATGACCCGCCCGCATCGGGGTCATAGAAGCGCTCCACCAGCTGAATGGCGGTGGACTTGCCGCTGCCGCTAGCTCCCACCAGAGCCACGGTTTGGCCCGCGGGGACAACGAGGTTGTAGCCCTGGGCGACAGGGTTATCGGGCCGGCTGGGATAAGCAAACTCCTCATTCTCAAACACAATATCGCCTTTGCATTTCTCTGGTGTTTTGCCCTCGCTGCTGGCATAGTCGATTTTGGATTTGCGATCAACGAGTTCAAAGACGCGTTTGGCAGCTTTGGACGCCTTGGTGACGTCGGTGGCTGACGCAGCAGCCTGTCCCATCCCTGCGCCGAGCATCAGTGTGCAGAAGATAGGAATCAACATGCTTTCGAAGTCTGCCTTTCCGTTGGCGACCTGTCTGCCGCCAAACCAGTACAGGAGAGAAAATGCCGTGAATGTCGCTCCTTGAGCATACCCGGTAAAGAACCCTTTGGCAGCTTGTGAGCAGGTGGAGCCTCTGACTGCCTTGTCAGCGATTTCAAAGTAATGCTCGCTGAGATGTTTTTCCATGGTGAAGGACATGATGGTTCGTATGCTGCTGACTACCTCGCCCACAATTCGGCCAGCCTCCGGTCCCAGGGCAGCTGCGGTGATTGTCCTGCGAGTGAGTGAGTCAGTGAGTGAGTGAGTCAGTGAGTGAGTGAGTGAGTGAGTGAGTGAGTGAGTGAGTGAGTGTCACCTCCAGCAAGGGACGCGCCGAACACAATCATTTCGATGGCCATCCCACTGATCATGATCGGGATGATGCCAAGCGCGACCAGAAATATCGCCCAGTAGCCCCAGATGCAAGCAAAGCTCACAGCGCAGATTGTTGTACAACTGACAACAGTGAAGCAAAAAGAAAAGACAAACTGGCATACGTATACGTGAGGTAAAAGAGGACATATTGGTAATAGTGAGGCAAAACAGAGGATAAACTGGCAATAGTCAGGCAAAAAACAGAGCATACTGACAAAAATTAGGCAAAAGATAGGATATACATGATCAGAATCTTTTTGCCCAAGTCCTTCGCCAGTCAGGGCTTGGATCAGATTGACTTCAGAGGCCAGACTGGCACACAGGATCCCCGAGGTGTTCTCAGGTAGGTCATGCCAACCGATCTCCTATTGATAGATGGATGGATAGATAGGTAGATAGGTAGGTAGATAGA
>WBZZ01006497.1:37500-40000 GCA_019918135.1 Paulinella micropora | reverse complement strand
CTCTCATGAGATATAAATCTGAGAGCGTGTCATCGGCTACGTGTTGGGCCGCAGGCCTCACCAAGTAAAAAGCGTCTTTGGCCCATGAAATATGTCCAATCGCATCTCCTTCTTTCCAACTAGGGTGAACGAGAGTGTCATTGCCCGCGCGAGGGTCTTGATCTCCGTCATCGCTCCCCTCTTGATGGACTCCTTGCGAACGTGCCGTCCTTATCGCCTTTCTCGGTCGGTCGTAGATAAGGTCATTTTGCGCTCTCCTTACTTGCGCCTCCGTGAACTTTCCTTCCGGCACGTTCGACTCCACCCTTTTGCGGGTCTGAGTCCCCGCCGCGCTTTTGCGGTCTGTTCTCCAGCTCAGCCTCCTCCTTCTCCGCAATTGGTGCACTGTAGGCATCCCGTTCCGAGATATCCTCCTTACGGATTGGTGGGACCTCTGAAAAGTCAGCCTCCATCCGTTTGAGTGCTTGATCAACGGACTCATCTTCAAGTAGGAAGGGATCATACTTAATCAGCCTTCGTACATTCACTATTTGAACTTTCCCTCTGCCCCTGATTTTATAATTCAAAGGCCCCATCTGTCCCATGATCTGGTATGGTCCTTTCCAGTGGATGAACAGCTTCGAGCTGACTCCCTGAGGAACCTGAGGATGGTACAGTAGTACAATATCCCCGACCTGAAATCTGACTTGATCCAGGTGTGCCTGCCTGACACCTTCAGCATCAGTCTTCCTGCGCTCCGCCTCCCTACGCGCCTGTACTATTTGCTCCGCCTCCATCTTCGCCCGAAGTCTCACCCCAAACAGCTCATCCTGATCTGCCCATGAATCTTTTGGGTGCAGCAGTGAGGCTGGGATGGCGGGCTCACGCCCATATACCAATTGGTATGGCGAGACGGAACCTTTTGAACCACCTAACGCTGTAGAGGGTAGGCAATTCATAGCAAAGGCAAACGAGGATGCTGCCTCCACCCATGCCTTTTGGTTCTCCTTCTTCATACAATACATCTTCAGCGCGGCCTTGAGGGGTCTATGCACCCGCTCTATCTTGCCGTTCGCTCTGGGGTTATAGGCGGTGACATATTGCCATTTCATGCCGTAATATGCAGATAGCTTGTCGATGACTTCATTATTAAAGTCAGAGCCTCGATCTGAGCATATTTTTCTCGGCACCCCAATCTGTGAGATGGTCCTGTCAATCAACGCCTTAGCTGTTGTTTCGCCCGTAACATCTTTGACTGGGACCACCCATACATAGTTGGTGGCTCTGTCTATGGCCGTTAGAAGGTATCTGTAACCTTCCGTCGTGACCGGGAAAGGTCCTACATGATCGGTGTGTAAGAACTCGAACATTCCTAAGTGTAAAGGAAAAGTCCCGATCAGGCCAAAATTCGCCTTCAATGGTGTTTTGGATGTCTTGCATGGGATGCATGCATTGACCTGTTCATCAATATTCTCCTTCATCTTCTTCCACCAGAATCGTCTCGAAATGAACATATGCGTTCTTTGTTGGCCCGGGTGCGCCAGTAGTGGGCAGTTATGAGCAGCGACAAAAATGATGTGTCTGAGTTTCTCAGGAACCCAGAGAGTCCATTTGTCTGGTTGTGATGCATAGCGCCCGTGTTTTCCTTTGTACCACAAGAGACCGTCTCTCCAACCCATCTCCTTCTGTTGCTCCTTAATCTCCTTCGTCATTTTCAGCTCGTTCGGGTTCTTGTATAGCTGTATTAGCTCTTTGAACTCCGGATCGAGAGCCTGTTGCTGTCTCCATGCAGTGGGTGAGGCTATGTTTTTTTTTTTTTCTTCTGTTATTCTTATCACTCTATGCAACCTTCTTCTCCTTCTTCCTTTTCTCTGTTGAAATGGTTATGGGGCGTCAGGCCCTGCACAGAGATAACGATAGTTTGGTCAAAAGAGCTGTTTTGTAGAAGTCAGTCTGTCGTCGGACAGTGCTTCGACATTTGTCTTGCTCTTGTGTGAGAGATGTGTAATCTCCTCTGGTTTCTGCAGAGAAAATGCAAGGAAAATGGTTCAGAACAGAGAGTGGGAGTGCTTTGCTCGTTTCTCCTCTGTCTGTGTGTTTGTCTGATGTTTGTTTCGCACTTGTCCTACTTGGCTTTATGCAAGCAGCAAGAGGGAGTGGAGTAGGTGTGGTCTGGTGTCTTGTAGAAGAGCACACAGAAGCCAAATGTGCACAAGGGCTAAAGGTTATGCCAGCTTGTGACAAATTGGTTGCTTGTTTGTAAGTTTTTTGTTTGAGGATGAGTAGGAGTGTTTCTTTTCGTCTGGTGTCTGTGCGACAGATCAGCGAAAAATAAATTTGTGCTTATCTGATGTCTGTACGACAGATCAGAAAAGCAATCAGCCTTTAGCCATGGACTCCAAATGTACTGTCCCCAACGATAGCTCAATGGAAGAGTAAGTCGGTAATATAACCAAACACAGTCCTCAAAAAGAGAATGATGTCTCGTTATATTAGCTCAGTGACGCAAAGACAAAAAGCC
>WBZZ01006497.1:27500-32500 GCA_019918135.1 Paulinella micropora | reverse complement strand
CGCTTTTGCGTTTGCAACACCTTGTCCAGTGCAGCCTGCACTACCCGCTCGCTCTCCGTGTCCAGCGCCGACGTCGCTTCATCCAGCAGCAAAATCGTTGGGTTCTTGATCAGAGCTCTGGCTATAGCCACGCGCTGCTTCTGCCCGCCTGACAACTGCCCTCCTCTTTCTCCCACGTCTGTGTCGTAACCTGCCGGAAACTCGGTGATGAACCCGTCCGCGTTCGCCATCTTGGCAGCCGCAATGACCTCCTCCCGCGTCGCGCCCGGCTTGCCGCAAGCGATGTTGTCTGCGATGCTGCCGCTGAAAAGCACAGGCTCCTGTCCCACCAGGCCCACGTGCTGCCGCAGCCACGACACGTTCAGCTCTCGCAGGTCCACTCCATCCAGCATGACCCGCCCCGCATCGGGGTCATAGAAGCGCTCCACCAGCTGAATGGCGGTGGACTTGCCGCTGCCGCTAGCTCCCACCAGAGCCACGGTTTGGCCCGCGGGGACAACGAGGTTGTAGCCCTGGGCGACAGGGTTATCGGGCCGGCTGGGATAAGCAAACTCCACATTCTCAAACACAATATCGCCTTTGCATTTCTCTGGTGTTTTGCCCTCGCTGCTGGCATAGTCGATTTTGGATTTGCGATCAACGAGTTCAAAGACGCGTTTGGCAGCTTTGGACGCCTTGGTGACGTCGGTGGCTGACGCAGCAGCCTGTCCCATCCCTGCGCCGAGCATCAGTGTGCAGAAGATAGGAATCAACATGCTTTCGAAGTCTGCCTTTCCGTTGGCGACCTGTCTGCCGCCAAACCAGTACAGGAGAGAAAATGCCGTGAATGTCGCTCCTTGAGCATACCCGGTAAAGAACCCTTTGGCAGCTTGTGAGCAGGTACAGCCTCTGACTGCCTTGTCAGTGATTTCAAAGTAATGCTCGCTGAGATGTTTTTCCATGGTGAAGGACATGATGGTTCGTATGCTGCTGACTACCTCGCCCACAATTCGGCCAGCCTCCGGTCCCAGGGCAGCTGCGGTGATTGTTTCGCCTGCGAGTGAGTGAGTCAGTGAGTGAGTGAGTCAGTGAGTGAGTGAGTGAGTGAGTGAGTGAGTGTCACCTCCAGCAAGGGACGCGCCGAACACAGTCATTTCGATGGCCATCCCACTGATCATGATCGGGATGATGCCAAGCGCGACCAGAAATATCGCCCAGTAGCCCCAGATGCAAGCAAAGCTCACAGCGCAGATTGTTGTACAACTGACAACAGTGAAGCAAAAAGAAAAGACAAACTGGCATACGTATACGTGAGGTAAAAGAGGACATATTGGTAATAGTGAGGCAAAACAGAGGACAAACTGGCAATAGTCAGGCAAAAAACAGAGCATACTGACAAAAATTAGGCAAAAGATAGGATATACATGATCAGAATCTTTTGCCCAAGTCCTTCGCCAGTCAGGGCTTGGATCAGATTGACTTCAGAGGCCAGACTGGCACACAGGATCCCCGAGGTGTTCTCAGGTAGGTCATGCCAACCGATCTCCTATTGATAGATGGATGGATAGATAGGTAGATAGGTAGGTAGATAGATAGATAGATAGATAGATAGATAGATAGATAGATAGATAGATAGATAGATAGATAGATAGATAGATAGATAGATAGATAGATAGAAAGATAGAAAGATAGATTGGTAGATTGATAGAGTGTAGTTTGCCTGTCGCATGATCGCGTCGTAGTACATGCGACGTAGCTTCACCGTCAGCTTCTCTCCGGGGACTGAGAAGCAAAAAAAGCACAAAACAAAATAGAGACTTTTGCTTCCCCACTACTGCGTTTTTTCTGCCCCTGCCGTTGCCCAACTACTGCCTGCGTTCCTCTCCGCTGCCTTTTTTTTGCGCCTTACAATGCCCTATGATTACCTGCCACCCCCCAGTAGCGACAGGTATCCCCGACTACTTGCCCGAAAGAGATGGCGAGCATGGTGCACGACCATTTGATCGCCTCGGGGAGCATCTCATCCGGATCGCTGCCATAGAAGAGAGCCAAGGACTTGACCAACACGATACCGATCGCGGGGTTTGCGCCACCGACAAGGAAAGCACCCACGCATGCAAGGACGAAGTATGGGATGTCTCGACGTTCATACATACCCCAGACACGGGATATATTCTTCTTGGCTCGAGCCGCCTCGGCTTGTGCTGCAGCCTTTGCAATCTGGGCCTGCTTCGCCTTCTCCTCCTTTGTTAGCTCCTTGGCTTCTGATTTATCCTCCTCGTCGGACTTGACGCCGATGCGAACCTCACCTTCTTTGGCTTCTTCAACTTGCTGTGCTGCCGTGGCGGTTATGCGCCTTTTAGTGGTGGTGCTGGCGCGTCTTCTTGTCGTCTTTTCTTCTTCACTAATCTCCGTCTGTCCCCCCGTCTGGAGAGGGAAAAAAAAAAAAAAAAAAAAAAAAAAAAAAAAAAAAAAAAAGAGAGAGAAAGAGAAAGAGAGAGAGAGAGAGAGAGAGAGAGAGAGATTTTGCATGCAAAGCAGACTGCAAAGTAGTAAAGCAGACGTCACTTCTAAATATTGTCCGCATGTTGCAGTTATGTGTGTACATATAGCAGGAGGGTGATACCTGTACATGTTGGAGACGGTAGTAGAAACCGTTTGGACCTTTGGCCATGAGCTCAGCATGTGTTCCCTCCTCCACGATCTTGCCCTGGTCTACCACACAGATCTTGTCCGCATCTTGAATCGTCGACAGCCGGTGAGCCACCACGATTGTCGTGCGCTTCTGCGTTTGCAACACCTTGTCCAGTGCAGCCTGCACTACCCCCTCGCTCTCCGTGTCCAGCGCCGACGTCGCTTCATCCAGCAGCAAAATCGTTGGGTTCTTGATCAGAGCTCTGGCTATAGCCACGCGCTGCTTCTGCCCGCCTGACAACTGCCCTCCTCTTTCTCCCACGTCTGTGTCGTAACCTGCCGGAAACTCGGTGATGAACCCGTCCGCGTTCGCCATCTTGGCAGCCGCAATGACCTCCTCCCGCGTCGCGCCCGGCTTGCCGCAAGCGATGTTGTCTGCGATGCTGCCGCTGAAAAGCACAGGCTCCTGTCCCACCAGGCCCACGTGCTGCCGCAGCCACGACACGTTCAGCTCTCGCAGGTCCACTCCATCCAGCATGACCCGCCCCGCATCGGGGTCATAGAAGCGCTCCACCAGCTGAATGGCGGTGGACTTGCCGCTGCCGCTAGCTCCCACCAGAGCCACGGTTTGGCCCGCGGGGACAACGAGGTTGTAGCCCTGGGCGACAGGGTTATCGGGCCGGCTGGGATAAGCAAACTCCACATTCTCAAACACAATTTCACCTTTGATGGTGGCGGGCTTCAAGCCTGCATCGCTGAAGGAGTCGATGGTCACCTTTCGGTCCATTATGGCCATGATCGACGCGGCAGCCTTGCGCGCTTTGGCCAGCGCACTACACACAGTTTATCAAAAAGGCATGTACATTATTGCAAATTATACAGACATGAACATGAACTACTTCATGTTGTCACGAGCACGAACACATATTATGAACATGAACTATTCACATGTTGTTACGTATGGTATTACGACCCCCCCCCCCCAAAAATAATAATAATAATAATAATAATTATTTTAAAAAAAAATTTAAAAAAAATTAATAAAACAATTTAAAAAAAAAAAAAAAAAAAAAAAAAAAAAAAAAAAACGCATACACAATACCTTATGCTTGGTTCCACCAGCCCCAGAGCTTGCGCGCCCATTTGCAGCGCGAACAAGGAGACGATCACGCTGCCCGCCGAGAAACTGCACATACATACATACATACGAACTTGCATACATACAGACAGACAGACGCATACAGACATACTGACAGACATACAGACAGACATACAGACAACATACAGACAGACATACAGACAGACATACAGACATACATACAGACATACATACATACATACATACATACATACATACATACATACATACATACATACATACATACATACATACATTCCTTCATACATACATACATACATACATACATACATACAGACATACATACATACATACAGAAAGACAGAGACAGCCAGGCATATTCACAGACAGACAGACAGACAGACAGACAGACAGACATAGTATTACCTGCACTCCCCCACGGGGTGCGGCCCGGGGCCTAACCAAAACGTTTGGCAGTTGACTTGCGTACCATCGAGCAAGGTGATAGTCGATTCGCGCTGTAAATTACACATGGAAACACCAGGCAGTAAAATAGCAAAAAAAGAAAATACCGTTTATTCGGTGAAGGTTTGGCGAAAGTAATTATAGTACAATCGACAGTTGACTTATTACAGTCGCGATGCCAAATACGTAATATAGAGTTGGAAAATAATTTTAAGATTACTCTCGCGAAAACTTTGGCGAAAATAAATTATAGTACTGACTGACGTTACCAATGTTCTTGCCATCTTGCTTGCACCGTATAGGAAACCAACGGCGGCCATGGTGTTCCCACTCGCGAACAAGAGACCTAGTAGTAGTAGTAGTAGTAGTAGTAGTAGTAGTAGTAGTAGTAGTAGTAGTAGTAGTAGTAGTAGTAGCAGTAGTAGTAGTAGCAGCAGCAGCAGCAGCAGCAGCAGCAGCAGCAGCAGTAGTAGTAGTAGTAGTAGTAGTAGTAGTAGTAGTAGTAGCAGTAGCAGTTGCAGTAGCAGTAGCAGTAGTAGTAGTAGTAGTAGTAGTAGTAGTAGTAGTAGTAGTAGTAGTAGTAGTAGTAGTAGTAGCAGTAGTAGTAGTAGTAGTAGTAGTAGTAGTAGTAGTAGTAGTAGTAGTAGTAGTAGTAGTAGTAGTAGTAGTAGCAGTAGCAGTAGTAGTAGTAGTAGTAGTAGTAGTAGTAGTAGTGGTAGTAGTAGTAGTAGTAGTAGTAGTAGTAGTAGTAGTAGTAGTAGTAGTAGTAGTAGTAGTAGTAGTAGTAGTAGTAGTAGTAGTAGCAGTAGCAGTAGTAGTAGTA
>WBZZ01006497.1:0-5000 GCA_019918135.1 Paulinella micropora | reverse complement strand
AAAGAAGAGGAGGAAGGACGTTGAAGAAAAAGGCAATTTAGGAATGGAGAGTGGGGAGGATAAGGAAGAAGAGAAAGAAAAGGAAGCCGTTAGTCCAAGTGTTTTGAGCACCGTAAGCTTGCGCAAGCTACAATGATGACATTGTATGAGGCCTAAACCCCCGAAGGGACCTAGCCCGGGCTATGCAACACTGGACGGCTATGACGGAATGCAGTCACCGATACGGACTAGAGGAAGATTAGTCCAATTTTTGACTGCACAGGAGCGATAGATCGCAAAAGAGCAACGAGCTACGCAGGACGATAGCTTGAAGGAAAGGGATTTGGATTGGGGATGTGAAAAACCCAAGGCGCGGAAACATCGATGAACAGAGAACGATACCATGCCGCGAGCCCCGCATTCGATTGGTCGAAGGTGGCAGGTCCATCCGTTGTCCTCGATTTGAGATTTGAGCACATTATATCGGTTAGTCTTGTAGGCTCGTGCATCAAGGATGTTTTCCTCGACCGGGCACGTGAGCTCGATCAGTATACATATCTTGGTAGACAATGACCAGACAACAATATCGGGGCGGAGGTCAGTGACACAGATGTGGACAGGAAAGGCTTGCTCAGAACCGGTGTACTGGGTTTGGAGCTGCCAATCGTTTGCGGTGTCAAGCAGGCATGGACGATGAAATGACTGCCCTTTAGACTTCTGCTCGCCCTCTTTCACAAACATAGACTTTGATTCATTTTCGTCTATACGGGAGCGTTTGTTATGGCTCTCGATGTGTTTTTGAAGGGGAGCTTCAATAGTGCAGAGCACAGAGTCGTGACGCCAGGTATAACGGCCTTGTTTGAGGGCAACATGGCAACCGGAGAGGATGTGACATAAATGTGCTTGACCAGAACAGAGAGCACACTTGTTGTTGGGAATGATTCCCCACAGACGTCTAAGGTCGGGGGTAATAACCGAGTTTGTGCTTGCGTTGATGACCCAAGAGATTAAACGGGGATTACGGGTTCCGATGAGGCGAGTCCAGGAGAGGTCAAAGGGGCATGCGTCTTCAAAACGAAGAAAGCACCCTTGCATGGCTTTGTCCATGTCATGCACTGTGGTTGTCTCAAGTATTGTCTCAGCAGCTAATTCTAAAATCCTGTCTTTGCGGTCTGTGATGGAATGTTCTTTTGGGTAGCGACCATGGCCAAGTCCGAGATGATCGGATTGGCCTCGATGTTTGAATTCAAAATCAACTTGTGCCTCAAGCTTTTCGAGCACAGGCTCTGGTTTCCAGATAGTTCGAAACGTTTCGTGTTTCGTCAGGTTCATCGCATAGATGGACGAGAGGTGTTTATCTGGGCAGTACTTCAGCATGTGAGCACGGTTGATTTGAAGTCGCTGGTAAAAAGACACGATGGACTGGAGCTGTAGACCGAATTTCGAGCGTGGGCGGTAAAGGCAGGAGACCAGAGCTCTTTTGTAGATATTGACCCATTTTTTGAGGAAGCGGGTCGCGATTTTCTCAAGGGTTTTGGCGAAAGATAAGCAGAGGTCATAAATGAGAAATGGCCAGGCAAGTGACTGGACAGCATAGTGCTGGTAGAGCCAAAGTTTCATAAAGCCATTGATCGAGCAGCTATCGATGGCTTGCATAGAAAGAATGAACTTCTTTTGGATTTCTGCTCGTTGTTCGTTTTCGCTGAGGTCATGGTAGACAATCCATCCGAGGTCTTTGAAAGGCTTGTCAGCGATGAAGTTAATTGGTTTGCCAGTAATAGTCAGGGCGGGGTCGAAAGGTGGGAACGAAATCGGCATTAATCGTTTGAGACCCTTATGGTCGTCGGCTTTAGTCCAATATTTGAAAGCAAGGCTTTTGCATTTGGGCGGTTTCGCGGCCATTGTTCTGGTCCATGTCAGAAATTTGTCTATCATGTTGATGGACGATTGACAGTGTTTCGTGGATCGGCTGTGTAATTTGAGATCGTCAGCATAGGCAGCTTCGTGCACGATTACTTCATCCGTTGAGGTCTTATGTTTGAAATGGTAACCGTTGTTTTTGGTCAACGATGATAGGAGGTCAAGCAGTAGATTGAAAACTATATTGAAAAGGAGAGGAGAGATGCAGCATCCTTGAAAGACGCCCACAGCAAAAACGAAGGGTTCTGATGACCATTCTTTCCCTTCGATTGTGGCTACTAAGAGTTCGTAATATAAGAAGATTATGCGTGCAAACATAGGGGGCACGTGGTACCACCAGAGAGCGAACTGGATCAAGTTGTGATTTACGCTTCCAAAAGCGTTTTGTAGGTCAATCCATGCTATGACCAGTTGGCGATAGTGATCTTTTGCATTTCTGATGGTAGCCTTTGTGGTAGCAATGTGTTCGGGGCATCCTGCAACGTTACGGAGGAAACCCTTTTGTTTTGCTCTGTCAAAGTATTTGTTATCCAGCAGAAAACTCTCTAGGCGTTTTGACCACAAAGAGAAAAATACCTTACCCGAGCAGTTTGTCAGAGCAATCGGACGATAGTTTGAGGCCTGAAGTGGATCGCCGTCCTTATGAAGGATTGAGATAGCAGCGTGGGCCCAGCTGTTAGCTACATCAGTTGTCCAACACTTGACAATGAGTTTGTGTAAGAAAGATAAAGCGGTGGGAAGTCTCTTGTAAACAAGGTAGCTAATACCATCTCTGCCAGGGGCTGCACCATTACGCTTAGCGAGCACAGATCTTTTGGTTTCCAAGAAGGACGGTGGCTTGAGGTCAAAGGGGACAGTTGGTAGAGGTGGGCGAACCATTTCAGGTAAGGGCATGTAGGTTTGTTCACGATTAGCGTCTTTGTATAGGTTGGGAAAGTAGGAATCACAGTCTTCTTTGGATAGGGAGGAAGTGGTTTGGGTTGAGGGGGGATGAAACAGATTTTTGGCAAACTTATGAGGGTCAGTTCGGAAGCGTGTATTTGCTTGTCGTTGAGCGGAGCTTAAAGTTGCTTCCTTGAGACGACGGCGGAGGCGGTTACCGGTCTTCAATAATACTCGCCAAGTTTTTTGCAGGCTTTTTGCAACAGCAGCTGGAATTGAACCTGCCCTTTTGAGATCTCGCAGATGTCTCTTTTGGACCACTTTTTGTTGTCGGTTTTGCGTGAGTTCTGTTAGGAGCCGCATTACGTGGCGGTTTTTTCGCTCATGAGTTTGTTCTTCTGTTTTTGTTTGAGGTACCCGTTGTGATATGAAGTCGTAGAGATATCTTTCAAATTTCGCTACTGCTTCGTCACACGACAGGCGTTTGATGAGAGAGGAGGGGAGGATGAGAGGGAGTGCGGATTGGAGTTTTTCTTCTTCAATGCCTTTCCATTCGCTTGGTGTTGATGGCAATACCAAGCGTTTTCTTCTTTCGGTTGGTTCTTTCGGGGCACTTCTTGTCCGATGGACGAAATGAGAGTATGTCTCGGCGTCAACACAGTGGGTGGAATCCAGGTTGATAATGCCGGGTTGCGACTTGTAGTCCGGATGGACGTGCGCTTTTGGACTCTTCTTTTTGAGGAGGCCCGAAAGATCTTCGTAATGGTGAACATGAGCAAAATCTTCTCCAGGGGGTTCAGGCGGTGCAGAGCACGCACTGGGAGGGTGACGGCGGCCACTCCGGAGGGAATAGCGGTGCGTCGGTAGGTTTTCGCATGTAGTTTTTGTAACTTACGGCTTAACTTAGGGGAAGCAAGCCTCTTTGTTTAAGCCAGGGTTGTCAGCCCAAGAAGAAAAAGGAGAAAGGTTTGGTTGCCGCGCTTTATCGCCGCGACGGGGTCACATATGGATGAGATGTCGCAAAGGAATGTAGTCCTTGCAAAGGAACGCAGTTTCACATCAAGCAGTAATTTGTATAGATAGATAGATAGATAGATAGATAGATAGATAGATAGATAGATAGATAGATAGATAGATAGATAGATAGATAGATAGATAGATGAGATGTCGCAAAGGAATGTAGTCCTTGCAAAGGAACGCAGTTTCACATCAAACAATAATTTGTGTACTGTGCATGTGTCCGGGATGGGAGGTGTCCGGGATGGGAATCACGGGTAGACTGTGTTCTGGAAAAAAGAAGAGGAGGAAGGACGTTGAAGAAAAAGGCAATTTAGGAATGGAGAGTGGGGAGGATAAGGAAGAAGAGAAAGAAAAGGAAGCCGTTAGTCCAAGTGTTTTGAGCACCGTAAGCTTGCGCAAGCTACAATGATGACATTGTATGAGGCCTAAACCCCCGAAGGGACCTAGCCCGGGCTATGCAACACTGGACGGCTATGACGGAATGCAGTCACCGATACGGACTAGAGGAAGATTAGTCCAATTTTTGACTGCACAGGAGCGATAGATCGCAAAAGAGCAACGAGCTACGCAGGACGATAGCTTGAAGGAAAGGGATTTGGATTGGGGATGTGAAAAACCCAAGGCGCGGAAACATCGATGAACAGAGAACGATACCATGCCGCGAGCCCCGCATTCGATTGGTCGAAGGTGGCAGGTCCATCCGTTGTCCTCGATTTGAGATTTGAGCACATTATATCGGTTAGTCTTGTAGGCTCTTGCATCAAGGATGTTTTCCTCGACCGGGCACGTGAGCTCGATCAGTATACATATCTTGGTAGACAATGACCAGACAACAATATCGGGGCGGAGGTCAGTGGACACAGATGTGGACAGAGATAGATAGATAGATAGATAGATAGATAGATAGATAGATAGATAGATAGATAGATAGATAGATAGATAGATAGATAGATAGATAGATATGTTTAATGTTTAATCTATGGGCGTGGTGAAAAGCCATTGCCTCCTATACTACCCCCGACAAGAACTTTCAGCACCGGCCAAGCTGCACACCAACCACTGTCTCGCTGTGGTTGGTGTCTGTGCCCAGTTCAAGCCGAAAGATAGCCGAGCCCTTTTGAACTATACGGGACAACACTAGAACACTCCCCAGGAGCGTGTGCCCTAAGGAGATGATGCCACAAACAAGCCGAGGTTTC
>WBZZ01006496.1:0-20839 GCA_019918135.1 Paulinella micropora | reverse complement strand
TCTGAAGAAAACACACCATGTTGGAGAAGGCCCCTTGTAAAAAAATAATTAAAATCTAGACCATGTTGGAGTTTCCTTTTTTAAAAACCAAACTCTTTCTTGTTGTGTGTCTAGCTTAGTACGTTGCCGGAAACCGCGCGGAAGAAAGCTAGTGTCTTCCACCGCTACAGACCGAAATCTCAACCTCAACCAAAGCAAGAAGGCAAGTGAGGTCTCCCGTTAAGTCGCATGGTCCTTCGCTTCTTCGGTTTGTACATTTTGACAAATGTCCTGTATTAAATGTCATGTTTTTGAAAAGTTTCTTGCCCATGCAAGATCTACTCACACCAACCTCGAAGCTTTTGCCTTAAGGCGCTCTCTCTGGCGGCCTGAGATTCTTCCATTCATAAAAAGGAACAGAGACAACACGCCAACCCATCGCTCGCAGCAGGCGATGCTTGTACAATGTCAGGAAAGTAAATTTCCTTCCAGGATCAGGACCTCCTGAAACAAAATGAGTGGGTCCGTCAACCTCGATGACGACCTTGTGCTCGATCAAGCCGATGTCTGCCCAGAGACCGCTACTAGTATCCTCGTTGACGTGCGGAATCTCTGCATCCCGAAGCGTCTTGGTCACCTCCTTGTGAAATTCTACTTGGTATTAAAAAGCTTATTCTTTGGCCTTTACAACAAAAAAGAAATCTCCTCGCCTGCCGATCCTCCCCCCCCCCCCTAAACCAACCAAGGCCCTTTGCCAAAATGTCGTGGCTTTCTCTTGCGCGGCAAAAACTGAGCTGCTGGTGGCCGGATTCTGTTGGAATCAGGAGGGGGGGGGGCCGTGGAGCTCAAAGAAGCCAAGAAAACATGGCCTGGGTAGGTGGGGAGAGGGCCCGGCCAACAGAAGACAGCCTTCCCCGCCCTGCCATTCTTGCCCGAAGCATTTTGCTTGAAAGTCATTGCCAAACGCTATCACCTTAGCGGAAGACGTGGGGCATGTCGTTAAGCCCAAAGAGTCTGGCCCCCCCCCCCCCCCCCCCTGAAGTCGCGCCCTCTGCCCCCCCACGATTCTGTCCCCCCTGCCGCCGTTGGCACTGACAGTCGAGACACAGAATCGCGGGTTGGCCAAAAAAAGGTTGGCGCCAACGGTGGTAGTGCAAACGGCGGCTGTTACGAGGGGGGGGGGGGCCGCCCGGCGCGCCCGTGTACCAAGGGTGCGAGAGAGGGGGGGGGGGCCACCCGCCCCCTTCCCTCACCTTGTCTTTCTGTGTCCGCTAGCGGAACAGAAAAAGGAAAGGGTCGGCAGGATGGAACTCACCCCCGAATACTGGCTCGAGCTCGAGCCCTTGACGGAGCTGGAACGAATCAGACTCCGACGACACGGTCTAGAGCGCTGATTTAATTAAAAGCACGCGATTTCGCTGAGGACACTGGTGACTTTACTTTTTCTGTGGCTAGAAATTAAACTACAGCTTTCAAAAAGAAAATATCCAACTTGCTTCCTTTCTTTTTCGCCGGGGGCTAGAAATTTGTAGCTAACTTAATGCAGGCTTTGCTAGACGGCTATGGTTTGTTTGCCACAGTCAGAAGAAAGGGCTGGACGTCAGGTCGAGAGCGTTTCTAGAGAAGGCAGGCACAGACCGTGTGTCAGTATCGCGCGACAGTGACACAATAAAACAGTTCTTCTTTGTTTTATACTTGTGTGATTTCGGTGTCCTTGAGCTTGGCTCTCGTGTGCGACGCAGGCTTCGTGGGCAGGTCGAACAGGCAGGTCAGTCCTGCGTTGTTCAAAACCCCGAGACTTTGCAATACCGACCACGGCGTGCCTCGCAGGTCGAGCGTCAACTTGGAGCCCCACGAGTTTTTGTAGCTCTTGGCTTCTTTGTATAATGCGACAGCCAGCTTGCCGCTCAAGCTTCCGTCGGCCCCGTCGTACACGCGCAGCCTGGTAAACCCTTTATGCTCAAATATTGCGCTGACGTCGTACGAAACGCCGCCGACGCGGCGCGGGATCCGGACGTGCAGATTTTGCAGGCCTGGGCACCTTTGAAAAACTAGTAGAAGGCCCTTAGCCTCGCACTCGTATTCCACTCGCAGAGAATGCAGTTTCGGCATTTCCGCTGAAAAGCTAGGCAGCCGCGGCACTTGCAGTTCTCTTAGTGTTTGCAAGTTCTGTACCCCGTTGGCCTCATGAACTCCTGTGCCGCGCAGATCCAGTAGTAACAGCTTGAACACAGTTTCCGCTTTGCAGAGCTCTTCTAATTCTTCATCGGCAAAGAAGCGACAGCCCCTCAAAGACAGCTCCCTCAGTTTTGGCAGAAGGCTCTTCAACCCTTGTATCCATTTAGTAACTTCCTCCTGTTGTAAGTTGCAATCAAACAGCCGCAGACGCCACAATTTACGCAAGTTCGTTTGCAGCCACGGAAACACATCCGAGCTAAGCCAGAAACCTTCTAACTCTACTCCGTGGATGTTGTAAAACCTCTGCCCCAGAAGAGAGAGCAGCGTTTGTCCGTTGAATCTCGGCGCTCGGGGCGCAAGATAGTCCGTTATTATATCGGGCACATTGTTGCTATGCAAGTTATTTACCAGCTCTCGCTGCACGTTGTCCAGGCCAAGTCGCAGGTTTGCAGTATAGCTCGCACGCAGCTTTAGCACTTTTAAGGTCGCATTGACAAACCCGAGACAGCCATCGAAATTAGCCTCTAGAGGGTCATTTTCGTTGGCCATCAAGGGTAAGAGAAGCTCTAACTCCTGGAGCCCCTCAACAAAGCCGCCGGTACCATGAAGCGTGGCGGCGGCCCTCGCAGAGCGACGCTGGGTAAGGGTCAGTTTCGAGAGTTTGCAATCTTCGGGCAGCCAGATGTCGCCAACGGTACCAACAAGCCGCAAGGTTTCGAGATGGTGGAAATCAGGCAGATGCACATTTACCTGGTTGCAGTCGGTGAGCGTCAAGCTCTTTACTTTATTCGTTGGTGTTGACCAGATATATGGCAAATCAGCGTGGCCCCGTAGCTCTATTTCTTCAGCATTATCGAACGCGTTGAAGAGGACTTGTACCAACTCGTCGTAATCGCCCGGCCCCAACCTAAGCTTGAAATCACCTAGCCCTCGGAGCTTCTCCTGCGTTAGCGAGTTCCAGGTACTTGGCTGTGGAACCAGCGTGGGCAGCACCGGGCCTTGTAGCTCGTTGCCCCACGAGTCACGGACGTTTCTTTTGTGTTCGGCGCGTTGGTAACGCAGTGGAGCCCAGATATCTGGCGTGCTCACATCCTGGCCGACATTTCGGAGCTGGTACTCCAGTGCCTGCTGCCACTCGTCAACGCTGTCGGCAGCGTTGTGGCTTTTGATACCGTCGCAGCCCGGACAGAACCGTTTTTTCATGGCGGGCAGTTTTTTTATTATTATCTTTAACATGCGCAGTGTCTCTGCCGCTTGATCACCAAAAAACAGAGGGAGGAGGGAAAGGCGGCAGTGTGTGGAGAGGGGGGGGGCCGGTTCGCCCGTGTACCAAGGGTGCGAGAGAGGGGGGGGGGGCCACCCGCCCCTTCCCTCACCTTGTCTTTCTGTGTCCGCTAGCGGAACAGAAAAGGAAAGGGTCGGCAGGATGGAACTCACCCCCGAATACTGGCTCGAGCTCGAGCCCTTGACGGAGCTGGAGCCCTTGACGGAGCTGGAGCCCCTGACAAATTCGCCTCTGTTAACAATGCCAGCCTCCAGCGGGGAGGCTCGGCCACAGTCCACGGCCACGCGACGAAAAGAACATGTCTGTGGAGACTGCGGCCGAGCCTTCACACGATCCTACGACGTTATTGTCCACCGGCGACGCATGCACGCCGCCAAAAAACCCTTCCCCTGTCCACATTGCGACAAGAGCTTTGCGCTTGCCAAACAACGCGCACTGCACCTGCCAAGACACACGGGACAAAAGCCCTTTGCTTGCGAGCATTGCCCGCGCACCTTTCCTGCTGCGGCTCAGCTGCGGGTTCACGTCAGGCGCGTGCATTTGGCAGAAAAGTCTCGGGTGTGTGACATCTGCGGACAGGGCTTTTTTAATCAAGCCCTCCTCGCCATGCACACGCGGCGGAAGCATACGCTCGAGAGGCCTTACGCCTGCCAAGACTGTGGCCAGTCTTATTACGCAAACCACCTTTTACAGAAACACCGCAGAAAAAAACACCCGGCCTTGCCTCCTCTCTCCTTTTCTAACCCCGGCGTCGGAGCCTAATGTTAATATAAAGTAAGTCACGTTTTTTAATTAAAAGATTTTTTGAAAGTTGTGGCTGGCCGGCGGCTGGTTTTGGCGCACCAAACGTCTTCCCACGCGCCCTGGCGTGTCCTGCAGCGTTTTTCGTGATTTTACCTCTTAATCCGGTGTACAAAACCACAGACTGCGCGCTAGTTTCCCCCTGCCAGGTCGCGCACGCTGACACTGTCTACTAGCAAAAAACAAGGCAGGACTATGACTTTTTGCTTGTGCCCGCCCCCGTTCCCCCAAAAGTTTTCCTTTGACCTTTCGTTGTTGCCAAAATCACCAAAAAAATGGTTTTTTCAGCTGTCTGACATTTTGGCGCCAAGTGCCGCAATTTGCGCAAAATTAGACACATTTTTTTTGCCGCAAATTGCGGCACGCAATAATTTTTTTAGGGTGATTTCGGCAACAACGAAAGGTCAAAGGAAAATTTTTGGGGGAACGGGGGCGGGCGGGGAATTTTTCTTTGTGTCTAATTTTTTCCCCGCCCGCCATTCTTTTCCGAAAATTTTCCTTTGACCTTCCGTTGTTGCCGAAATCGCAAAAAAAAGAAAATTTCGCTGGGTGCCGCAATTTGCGGCGAAAGAAATGTGTCTAATTTTGCGCAATTTGCGGCATTTTGGCGCCAAAATGTGTAAAACCGGCAGACGGATTAAACAAAATTTTTGGTGCAACGGCGATTTCACAAAGGGCGATTGCGGAACTTGACGGCTGTCTGCGCACGCCAGGCCTGCTCGTGTTCCAGGACGGCTCAGCCCAAGCTTTGGCAGCCAAGCTCCGTGCAAGTAGCAACCAAAAGACTGACGTGCACACAGAAGAAGGAATTTGTGTGCTAGGAGCTACACGCATACAATGCGTGGGCAGAGCTCGTTTGAGCGCCTTTGACAAGGACGCGAATTTGCTAGATTGCATTCAGTCCATTTCCCTTTATCCAGCTGCGCTGGCCAGCGCGAAAGAGTTGCAAAATACAGTCATGCATGAACTCGTGCACGTAGTCGCTCATTATGTGACCAAACATAGTAATTGCCTGACACCGGACACCTTGCTGTACATTGCTGATCTTGATAACTGCTCGGAAGAAGGCCTGTGCCGTCTGGCCGGGCGTTTGTTTGCCGAAGGGCGCGGTCTTGATTCTGCGGCTGCGTGTCTGGAGCTTGGGCTAGACATGGCGCAGCGGTCGCGTTCGTCGTCAGCGGCTGCTGCTGTCCGTGCCCCAAGCTATAGGCAGGCAGTCGAATGCGCGCGCAAGTACAGGCTAGGTTTTGCCCAGCTTTTTCTAGCTGTCACCCAAAAGGGCAGCCTCAAATCAGTATTAACGTACGGCCCCGGCGCTTATTTGACGGCGGAAATTCAAAAACATTTGCTTTAATTTTTTGTGACTAGAAATTAAATTGCTAACTTCAAAGAAAATCCAACTTGCTTGTTTTTCTTCCCGGGGCTAGTGATTCTTCGAGCGAAATAGCTAGAGCGTTGCTTGTGCTGACAGGGCATGACTCGTCTTGAGCAACTGTCTCGTCTCGTTCTCGAGCCTGGCTGTTTCAGCTCTGTTAGTCCAGATCCGCGCCAGGGTCTGGTCCTGCTCAACCCCGGTTCCATGGGCATAGCACGCAGCTAACCTGTCCTGTGCCTCCGGGTTCCCCTGCCGCGCGGCCTGTGTATACCAGCGCACGGCTTCGCGGTGGTTCTGCTTCGCGCCTCGGCCCTCGGCCAGACAGATGCCCAGGGCCAGGGCCGCATGCTCGTCAAGCTGTTCGGCGGCTTCGGTGTACAACTCGACCGCCCGGGCCTCGTCTTTAGCCACGCCCGTGCCCGATTCGTAGCAGAAGCCCAGCCGGCGCTGAGCCCCCGCGTCGCCCAGCTCAGCGCCGCGAGTATACCACTCGGCCGCTCGTGCCTTATCTCTGCTCACGCCCGCGCCGAATTCGTAGCATAAGCCCAGCTCGCGCTGGGCCTCCGCCTTGCCCTGCTCGGCCGCACGCGTGAGCCACTGAACCGCCAGGGCCCTGTCCCTAGCCACTCCCGTGCCATGCTTGTAGCACAAGCCGAGCTCGCACTGAGCTTCTGCGTCGCCCTGCTCGGCTGCTTGAGTGTACCACCGGGCCGCCCGTGCCTCATCCTTAGCCACACCCGTGCCAAGGCTATAGCAGTTGGCGAGGATGTACTGGGCCACGGCGTCGCCCCGCTCGGCTGCTCGGGTATACCACTGAACAGCGGCAGTCTTGTCTTCTACTACGTCCTTGCCGAGGGCATAGCAATAACCAACTTGTAGCTGCGCGTCCGCGAGCCCTTGCTCCGCGGCCCGGCGGTACCACGAAAATGCCTGCCCCTGATCTTGGCTGACTCCCTGCCCGTTAGCGTAACAGACGCCCAGGTTGTACTGCGCGGCCGAGTGCCCTTGCTCCGCCGCGCGGCTGTACCACGAAAATGCCTGGCCCTGGTTTTGGCTGACTCCTTGTCCTTGATCGTAACAGACGCCCAGGTTGTACTGCGCGGCCGCGATGCCTTGCTCCGCCGCGCGGCGGTACCACGAAAATGCCTGCCCCTGATCTTGGCTGACTCCTTGTCCTTGACGGTAACAGACGCCTAGGTTGTACTGCGCGGTCGAGTGCCCTTGCTCCGCCGCGCGGCGGTACCACGAAAATGCCTGGCCCTGGTTTTGGCTGACTCCTTGTCCTTGATCGTAACAGACGCCCAGGTTGTACTGCGCGGCCGCGATGCCTTGCTCCGCCGCGCGGCGGTACCACGAAAATGCCTGCCCCTGATCTTGGCTGACTCCTTGTCCTTGACGGTAACAGACGCCTAGGTTGTACTGCGCGGTCGAGTGCCCTTGCTCCGCCGCGCGGCGGTAACACGAAAATGCCTGAGCGTCGTCCTGCTTCACTCCCTTGCCAAAACTGTAACAATTTCCCAGCTGAAATTGCGCTTCCACGTGCCCTTGTTCGGCCGCTTTGGTGTACCACTTGGCTGCCTTA
This sequence comes from Paulinella micropora, assembly GCA_019918135.1. Lineage (NCBI taxonomy): Eukaryota > Cercozoa > Imbricatea > Euglyphida > Paulinellidae > Paulinella > Paulinella micropora. Next base: position 13,639 of record WBZZ01006496.1, on the reverse strand, counting down.
ACCTCATCTTTGTCTGTGCCTTTGCCATGCCGGTAACAGTCGGCGAGCTCGTACTGCGCGGCCGCTTCCCCCTTCTCGGCCGCGCGGCGGTACCCTTCGAGCTCGGTACGGGGCTCGGGCGGGGCTTGCGCCGGGCCCCGGCGCGGGGCTGCCCGGGCGCTCGGAGGGGCCTGGCCCCTTCCGTCCGCCGCTCCACCATCAGCATTCACAAGCGAGAGCGGGCCGAAAACGTGCGGCAATTCATCGAAATCAAAGTCGTCTCGGGCCGCGTCGCTGTCTCCTTTCCTCCCAGAGTCTGCACAGAATGCAAAGCCTTCCGGCTCCCGAGCTTCTTTGGTCGAAGCGGGGCTCCTAACGTCCACGCAGCCGGCTGGATGCGGCTCGGCTGCAAGGGCTAGCTCAAAATTGAACGCCTGAGCCTTTTTGTCCCCCGAATCCCTCAATGAAAACCCCCCTGCGAAATCATCCGTGCTAAAGACAGCGCCATCCAAGCTAAAAATGCCCGGCCGTACATCGAAATCATCCGCTGCTTCCTGGGTTCTTTCGCCACCCAAGCCAAAGCCGCCAAAACCCCGCCCCAGCGGAGAATCAGCCGATTCGACTCGGGCTGCGTCGTTGTCGCGGGGCCCCCCTAAGTCGGCATGGAATACAACACCACCCGGCCCCCGAGCTTCTTTGTTCGAACTGGGGGGCCTGGCGTCTACGCAGCCGGGTTGTTGTTCTTCTTTTTCTGCGTTTCTGCCGGCGGGTCCTAGCTCTGAATAGTCCGCACCGTCGTCTCCCCATTCTCCCAAGGGCAGGCCTAGGCTTGCGCCTCCAAATTCAGCCGTGCTGAAGGCAGCGCCAAAGTTTATCCAGTCGGGCGTGTCTGTCGCGGGGCCCCTGCGCCGGGCCCGAGCTACCGCGGGCGGTGCGGGGGTCGCATCAAGGGGCCGCTCCGACTCCACCCGCGCTGCCCAGCTGGCCAACAAGCCGCGGAAATTGGGTGAGGGGTCCGGTTTGTCTGTCATGGCGGGAGGGTGCGAAGAGAGCAAAAAAAAAGAGAGAAAGAGAGAGAGAGAGAGAGAAGAGTGCACGCGCGACGGTTTAGAGGGCGGGGTCTGTTGTGTGAAGAGGAGGAAAAGAAACGTTGCCGCGGGGTTGGGGTTTTCAGGGAATAGCCTAGCTACCTCTTTCGATTGGGGGTGAGGGGGGGGGGCGGCCAAAACACGGGAAGAAAAATGCACACCCCCCCCCCCTCTGCAGAAATTTCGGGGCTTGCTTTCATGCACCGGGGGGCGGGGGGAGGGGGAGGAAGGACAGTAGCTGCCGAGACAAAAGCAATGGGAAGGAGAGGGGGGGATTGAAAAGGTAATAATACCCCTTGTGTGTGCGCTGCGTGTACATATACACAAACATATACTCACAAAACTCAGCATGAGCGCGCAGCAAGCCATGGCTCCTGTCTCTGGCCAAGTGGCGCAGGGGCCGCTTGTCTCTGGCCAAGTGGCTCCGAGAGCCAGTCGGAGTGGTGGTGGCACCCGAAACCAGAATGATGTCATTCTAGAGAATAAGGTCCTCATGGGCATCCAAAGCAAGGAGTTACGCTCTGTACGAAAAACCGCCGGCAATTTCTACTCGGTTACAGATGCCATTAGCGCTATTTTGGGCTGTGACGAAAATTATGCGAGAAATAAGTGGTCTCGGGAGAAAAAGAAGAATGAGCACCAAAAAGGTGCCTCCTCCCATTTTCCCGTGAAATACTTCATTTTTCCGATGAAAAACGCGCGGGCCGGCCTGTCTGATCCAATACTGGCTCGTGAGGGAGACAAGCGATCTACACCTTGTCTGCATTTCAAGGACCTCTTGATGCTACTCAGCCGCTTGAACAATCCATTGTCCAAGGTCATTGCAGCAGAAATGGCAAACGTGTCAACCCGCGCGACCACGGGTGATGAGGCTCTGGAAGCGGCGTTGGCGTTGCGCCGCGCGGAGCTCCCGCAAGAAGATCGAGACGCCATGCGAGCTGGACTGCTTGGTAGCAATTCTAGCAAATCCTCAAGCGCTGTTGTGCCCACGGAAGAGTGCGTGGCACTGCAAAACAAGTTGATTTCCCAGCTTGAGAAATTACTAGAATCCAAGGATTTTATCATACGGCAGTCGGAGGCGCAGTTGGTGGACAAAGACAGAATCATTTCCGAGCAGGCAGGCCGGTTGGCGCAGTGCCAAGTCATCCTGGCCCAGGAAGTACGAATTGCGCGACTCGAGGAGCAGAACGAGTCTTGCAAGCGTCGACGACTGTTGCTGGCGGCCTCTCCTGCGCCCGACGCGGCCCCCGGGGGCGCGCAGTACCCCCCCGGCTCTACGCGCACAGGTGATGCGGCGTTCCCGTTCCTAATGCTGGAGCATGCGCGTGTCTTCGGCGAGAAGCTGGCGCGGTCGCTGACCAGCCACGCCAAGCAGGTGCGAGACGAGTACATACGCAAGCAGGCACCAGACGCGGAGGGCGGGGAAGTAGACGAGGGGGCAGCAGCCGTCGTGGCGTCCCAAGCCAACGACGAGGCCCTTGAGGCCCTGCGCGATTCGGCACGCCAAGTCCTACGCGTGGACGACGATGCACGGCTCGAGAAGCTGTTTGCGACGGTGAACGGGTCTCGGGTGCACAGCGCTGTGACTAACGTAATCTGCCGGCGCCTGCCCGCCAACACGTTTAATTCCACCCTGCTTCCGCTCGGGCACTTTTTTATCTACCTCGTGGCCAAGAACCGCTGGGCGTTGGGCGACGAGTTGCAACGCGAATCAGAGCTCGAAGCCACCTTGGCGCAAGATGTGCTAGGGGCGGACATGTATCTGTACACGCTTGACGAGCCGACCGGCTTGGTGCGCCGGGGTACGGCCGAATACGGCGAGAGGCGTGCAGCGCTAGCCAAGGCCCGCCACGGAGACTCGGATGCGCTGGCCTACTTTGAGGGGCTCGGGATTCCTGGGAAATATCTGCATGCCGAGTTGCAAATTTGTGAGGCCTAGCCTTTCCGTCCGCCCGCGCTTGAGTAAGGGGTTATTAATTAAAAATCACACGTTATAGACAAGAGTGTACAAGAGGAGGGAGCCCCCCCCCCCCCCACTTCTCCTCTCCTCCCTCCCCACATCATCCCCCAATTCTCTCTCTCTCCCTCCCTTCTCTTCTTTTCCCCGCGTGGTACGTGTCGGGCCCCGTGCTGTGCGCCGCTGTGGCGTTGTGGGTCTTCGTAGCGACATTTCCAGAGCACCCAGTATTTTACGACGTTTTCCCGCTCGGCCTCCGAGTCTCTCATTTCGGCCATGTACGCGTCGGTCCTAAACGTCTGCGCGCAGAAAAAGGCCGAGACGGCAGGCCGGCCCAGAGTGCAATAAAAAAGAACTGCGGGCAAGCCCGCTAACTTTCGCCAGAGAACATCGAGCTGTGTTCTCTTCAGACCGCGCCAAACGGTCTGACTTTGGTACAAAAAAAGCTTTTATCAAGTAAATCTTTTTTTTTTGAAATCCTTGGACAGCGTTTTTAATCAACGAGAGCTTCGGCACAGGTGAGTCAAGAAAGAAGAGGTGCGGGGAGGAGGTTTGAAAAACAGGTTGCGGCTCCTTAGATACCTGCCAAAAAAAGTCTAGAGTTGCTTGCGCAAGGAATAGTGAAGATATCCGCCATCTCCTATGGCCACCGCTCCTACGTACTCCCAGCCCTTGTGGCAGGCCGCATCCATTGCACAGCACTCGCAAGCCCCGCCAACCAGCTTTTTTCTAGCTTTATGGTAGCAAGGCGGGCCGCAGGCGGCCGAACTCACATCTTTTGTAAACAGAGTAACAGCTCCCATAATTTTATAACCGCCATCATGCGCATAATCGCGAATCCACACACAGGCAAACCTGGTGGTACTTGCAGTAGCGGCTGCGGCGAGGACGGGGCACTTGTCGGCCAAGACCGTCTTGTCCCCGAGACGGAAGGTGGCGCCGCGGTTGGACGGATCGTGAGGTTCTGTACCGCAAGGCGATCGCGGTTGGCGGCCGCCATCGGGCCCCCCGGCAGTTTGCGCAAGGGCGCCCTGCCGCTTGGTTTTGCTTAAAGCAGGCTTCACACAACGAGCCCGTGCTGTACGATGTTGCGTGCCACGCACAGGCAAATTGCACACATTAGGTCCTTGGTTTCGCCCTTGTTCACCAAAGCATCGTAATGTCGGCATTTGGCTGCACAAAACCAGTTTTTTTTCTCTTTTTTCTGGAGCCTATAATTTTTCTTTCCCTCCCCTCCATTTTCTCGGCCTTCTCTGTCTCTCTTTTCTTTGCTGTTCGGCCCCCCCCCCCCCCCCTCCTCCCCTCTGGCCAGAAAACGTCGAGGGAAAAAAAATCGACTAGTACGATATTGCAAACGCGCGGAATAGAAGGGGAAAAGGGAGGAGGAAGAAAAGGGTGGCTGCACAGGGGGGGGGGAGGGCCGGGTTTGTGGGGAAAAGGCGGGTGGGGCCGATCTGTTGGGAAAAAAGGCGGGTGAGTGGGGGGGGCCGATCTGTTGTGGGAAAAGGTGCGCGGGAGGGGCCACCACGAGAGAGAGACAGCGAGAGAGAGACCTGTGTGACAAAGTTGTGTTTGTCTCTGCAATTGGAAGGGGGGAGACAAATGCAGTCAGCTGGACCACGCATCGTCTACGAGCCAGACCGGGCCGAGCCCTCGAGTGTGCTGTGTGAATTGGTGACGGACCTGGCACAATTAAACGCAGCGCTGGCTAGCACACACCCCGACACCGTCGGCCTGTGGCAAACCACGGCGTGCGAGCTGCTGCAACGCCTGCAGGAGAAGCCCGAGTTCCAGCAGTGGCTCGCGCAACAAGAGGCAGAGGAAGTGTTCGGGGAGGCCCAGTCACTGGAGCGCGTGCTGGCTAGGTTGCGTGCGTACGAAATTTCGGTCGTGAGCCACCACTGCGACTTCCACAGGTTCTTGCAGCAACTGGCGCTGGTGCTAGAAGCGCTGCACGCTGTCAACTCCGAGTACGGCCGGGAGTACAACCAGCTGGTGCTAGGCCTGCAGCGCAACCACACGATGGAGCCCGACCACGAGATCAGCGAGGGGGACCCGCTGATGCTGGGCCTGCTGGCCTTCCTGGACGTGCACCCGCGCCTGTGCCGGGAGCTGCGGGAGCTGGACCGTTGGCTAGAGCCGGCGGTGGCTCCGACGCCGGCGGCTCCGCGGCCGGCAGAAGAAGAACCGGCCCCGGAGCAGCCGCAGCAGAAGAAGAGGAAGAAGACGCACCAGGGCCTGGCGGCCGTGGCGCGGGTGGTAGTCAAGGGCCCGCGGGCGCGCTACCAGCGCTTCGAGCACGTCATCCGGGGGCTGTTGACCGCTAAGAGCTTGGGCCAGCTGCGGCGCGTGGTGCAGGACACCGCCGCGACCGTGGCGCTGCCGCAGTTGTCCAACGAGCTGCCGGCCACAGCGCGTGAACGCGTGCAGAAGTGCCACGCCGTGTACTCGGCGCTGTACGTGGTGTCGGTGTGCCTGCAGGCGGCCGCGGCGGCGTTGGAGGCTAACGCCAGTAGCCACCAGCGCCGCAACATCCTCGGCGTGCTGCTGGAACCAATAGCCGCGCTGCACCACCAGCTCATCGACGCGGGGCTGCCATCCGCGGCGCGCCAGCGCTGGCTGGCGGTGCTGTACCAGTACACTCGCCTGTGGGCTACGGTCCAGCTTAGCAACGCGGTCCTGGACTTTTTTTCGCTCGCGCTGCCGGCGCTGACCGTAGCGCTGTGCCCCGTGCTGGTAGCGCCGCAGACCCGTGGACGCGACGCTTTCTTGTTGCAGGGCGCGAACGGGCCACGATGGCCGGGCCTGACCGCGTACCCGCTGCTGCCGGGGCTGGACCGCCGGAAGAAGCCGCACTTCTACCGCGCCGTAGCGCCCGAGTACGGGTCCTTGTCGGAAGTCGAGGACTGCCATCTGCGGCTGCTGCGGGACAAGGGCAGCGGGCAGCTGTACCTGCCGCTGGCCGTGGCGCCGGCTACCTTCTACCCACGGGACGGCCGCTACAGCGCGAGCGGCCGGGGGAACCGCCTCGCGGACGCGCTGTGGCGCTGGAGCCAGCTGGACTGTCTGGCAGACGGCTCGCCGCCTGTGGACGGTCTCCCGGGCAGCGTGCGGGCCGTCTTCGGGGCACAGGACGCGCAGGCGACCGGGGACCGTCCACACGCGGGGGGCGGCCCGCGGGAGGCGGCGACGGTGATTGCGACTACGGTGCCCTACAGCCCGCTGACGTGTTACGCGGGCTTGTACCCGAACGAGCTGGGTTTCCAGCTGTAACTGCCCGCCCCCGTGGGAGACACAGCGCACCTCTAAAAAAAAAAACGCTTCGCTAAAAGAAATCTTGTTGTGGCCGCAGAATCCGTCAAAAGCCGTTTTGCACAAATTTGCCGCAAAAGACGACCAGCAGCTACTTTGCCGCGAAATTCACCTGGTTCTAAATCTTGCGAAAAAAAAATCTGGTCATTTCGGCAATACGCTAAGCTTGAACAGCAAAAAAATCGGGAAACATTGGCGGGCGGGGGAATTTGCAAACTGTATTAAATTTTTCCCCGCCCGCCGTCGTCTCCCGAAATTTTTGCTGTTCAAGCTTACCGTATTGCCGAAATGTACTTCGCTAAAAAGAAATCTTGTTGTGGCCGCAGAATCCGTCAAAAGCCGTTTCGCACAAATTTGCCGCAAAAGACGACCAGCAGCTACTTTGCCGCGAAATTCACCGGGTTCTAAATCTTGCGAAAAAAAAATCTGGTCATTTCGGCAATACGCTAAGCTTGAACAGCAAAAAAATCGGGAAACATTGGCGGGCGGGGGAATTTGCAAACTGTATTAAATTTTTCCCCGCCCGCCGTCGTCTCCCGAAATTTTTTCTGCAGACCAACCAAATCAAATGCCGGAATGTTCTAAAAAACAATTAGCTAGTGGAAAACCAGCCACCACTCATTTCCGGCCATGCTAACATGTGTACGACTGCAGAATAGCACGCGGATTCCGACTCGGAGGACGGCGCGAACGAGGTGCTCGAGTTGAAGCTGGCCCTGCAGAGCCGCAACAACGACTTTCTGCAACTGCAGCTGCAGCACTCGGAACTGAAGAACACGCTGGTCCAGAAGGAGTTGGATTACCAGATCCAACTAAGCAAGAGCGAGCAGCAGGGCCGGGGGCCTTGCCGACCAAAAGGAGGAGTCGATTGGATTCGACGACGTGCCCTTCGAAGAAATCGACATCGAGTACCACAGGAACAGCACCCCGGGCTTGCTGAGCCAGCTTCATTTCACAACTGTTCCGGCGCTAGCGAGGCTTAGCATAAGCAACCCCGAACGCCTTGAAGCTTTAACGTTTGAAGATTGCAACGGTCTGCATAGGCTCCCGCGGGGTTGGCTGGACGTGCCGGGCGGCGTAGCCGAGTGTACCTTTGTTGACTGCAATGGAGGCCCCGCGGTTGAGAACATCAGCTGGGGTCGTTTGTCCCCAGAGAGCCTCGTGATAGTTAACAGCCCCTGGGTCTCAAAGACGAAGAATAAGTAGCACACCCTGCCTCATCGATTGTTGGGCACATCTACGAAGTGAAGAGAGAAAAGCGTTCCTGCTTTGATCTCATCCTTCTCCATCAACCGAAGTGATATGAAAAAAATGCTGAAGCCATCACGTCAAAGCTCAGGGTAAGAGCTTTCCAACCATGTGCTCTTCATTGTCGTATCTCAAAGATTGATTGGGAAACATAAGTTCAAAGTTGGGCTGTTTTGCCACTTAAGTGTCCTTACTAAGATCAGGTCATTCTCCATCAGTAGTCATCGTCATCCTGAGGAAGTAGGAGAAAGTTATTTAGGTTTTTTTTCTACATCGGAAATTCGGGCTTCGGGTTAAGTCCGGGTTTTTCCGGTGCGAGAGCCACCACAGGCAAGCGAAATCAGGCCTGGGTGGCTCTCGCGCTCCCAAAATCCAAACTGTTAAATTGTTATATACAGTCTAGGCCACCCACCGACTACTACTACTACTACTACTACACTGCTACTACTACTACTACTACTACTACTACTACTACTACTACTACTACTACTACTACTACGTCGACTTCTACTACTGCCCTTTTGCCGAGGTGTAAGTGCCACTGTCCGCAACCCGGGCGCTGGTTGAGAGAGAGAGAGAGAGAGAGAGAGAGAGAGAGAGAGAACATTCCAGCAGTGATGCCTGGAGCGCGTTGCGATCGATATCGCTATTCGTAAAATGACTAAGGATTCCACCCTTTGTCAGCTATATGAAGGATATATTATTACCGTTGACGACATATCTGAGTATCATTGGTATTACTTGATTCATGAGTTCAGGCGGGGTAGAATTCTGGTAAGACAGTTTGCACGCCTGGGATGAGGGACAGAGCGATGGTGCACACGATCGACGCCGTCACGGCCGGCTGCATGTACCTGCGTATGTATTTATGCATGTACTTATGTATGTATGCATGCATGTATGTATGTATATGTATGTATGTATGTATGCATGAACCAGTTGGTGAATGGATCGATGTAGGTAGGCAGGCAGGTAGGTAGGTAGGTAGGTAGGTAGGTAGGTAGATAGGTAGGTAGATAGGTAGATAGATAGATAGATAGATAGATAGATAGATAGATAGATAGATAGATAGATAGAATCTACCAGTTGGAGAACGGTCCGATGGTGAAGACTGAGTTGCGGAGAGAGCGCGCGCCGAAAGCGCGAGCAAGCTCAGCGAAGACGATGAATAGGATAGTCTAACCAACAGCAGATAGACACAGAAAAATAGATGGCGCCGTAAGAGAAATAGATGAACAGGTAGACGGTGTCGATAAGCTCAGCGAACGCGATTGACAGGATAGTCTGACAAGCAGAGAGACAGCTATATAGATCCGCGCCGGTAGAGAAATAGATCGACAGATAGATAGATCACATCGTTAAGAGTGGGCAAGCTCGGCGAATACGATGAACAGGATAGTCTTGATACAAATAGGAAGGTGGATAGATACGTTTGATCTAGCAGCGCTGCATTCGTTTCATTCCCCAAGAACATAGGTATCCATTTCATTCTACCCAGCCACCAGTTGATAGATGGATAGATAGACGGATAGAAAGATAGATAGATAGATAGACAGACAGATAGATAGACAGGTAGATAGATAGATAGATAGATAGATAGATGTACCATGGTTTGCGCGGCTTCCAGGTCGTGCGCGTCCTACATGCATTACATTACATTACATTTACATTTACATTTACATTTACATTTACATTACACTACATTACATTACATTACATACATTACATACATACATTACATTACATACATAAAATACATTCATACATTACATACATACATACATACATGCATACATACATACATTACATACATACATACATTACATACACACACACAGACATAATATATATATATATATACATAAATATATATATATATATATATATATATATATATATATATAATATAAATATACATATATCCCCCCCCCCCCCCACACACACACGTACATACATACATACATACATACATGAATGCATGCATGCATGCATACATACATACATGCATACATACATACATACATACATACATTACATACATACATACTTAAATAGATACATAGATACATAGATACATAGATACATGAAGAAGAAGGAAGAAGAAAGAAGAAGAAGGAGGAGGAAGAAGGAAGAAGAAGAAGAAAGAGGAGGGAAGAAGGAAGAAGAAGAAAGAAGGACAATTAATAACGAATACGATTTGCCATTAGCGGACGGCACGGCTAATCAAATATTAAAAACGGATGGGCTAGGCAACACTTCATTTGCTACATTGACTTCAAGTTATATAAGCGACTTTGAATTGGATAAATTAACGGATGTAGTCATAACAGGCACACCCACAAATAACCAACTACTCATTTATAGCACAGGACAATGGCGCAATACAAACTCACCTTTTCTTAGATTGGATGGGCTCACTATGATGTTTGGAGATTTGAATATGGGAAGTTTTAATATAGTAAATGTCGGTAATGTTGATGGTATTGATGTTTCGGCTCTTGATAGTGCTGTGGTTAAATTAACAGGAGACCAAACCATAGCAGGAATTAAGACATTTAGCAGTATAATAAATGCTAGTGCGGGGATTGATATGAAAAGCCAAAGTATAACAAATGTAAATTTGGTTGATGGTATTGATGTTTCGGCTCTTGATAGTTCTGTGGTAAAACTAACAGGAGACCAGACTATAACAGGAAACAAAACATTTACTACTTATGTGGGTGTAAAAGACTCAAATCCATTAAACACAGGCAAATTATTCTTCAATTACAACAATAATATGGGCTCTATCTATTCGTCGGAGGCAGGTGGAGCAACGGGCTATCCATTATCTTTTGTAGGCTCGTCCATACTTTTTGCTCCAACAACAGGAGGTGGAATGACATTGACAAATAATGTTTTAAATTTTAACAGCACAACAGCAATCAGCGGACTGCCCGCGCCATTCTATGACGGCGATGCTTCAACAAAAGCATATACCGATACTAAACTGGCAAAGGACGGCACAACGGCTATGACGGGCAGTTTAAATATGGGAGGATTTTCAATAACAAATGTTAATCTTGTTGATGGTGTTGATGTTTCTACTCTTGATAATTGTCGTTAAACTAACAGGAGACCAAACTATAGCAGGAACCAAAACATTCAGCAACATAATAAATGCTAGTGCGGGGATTGATATGAAAAGCCAAAGCATAACAAATGTTAATCTTGTTGATGGTGTTGATGTTTCTACTCTTGATACTTCTGTCGTTAAACTAACAGGAGACCAGACCATAGCAGGGAATAAAAAATTTACTTCAACAATAGAAGTGCGGGGTGCTACTGCTCCAACCGCTTTTGATGGTATCGGTATTGCCTTTGATACAGCGACAAATATAGGAATGATCGCCTCACAAAAAATAGCAACTGCGAGTTGGTATCCGATACAAATAACTGGTTCGTATGTTGAGTTATATTCTGGTAATAATGTAATTATAACCGCAACTGGCACGACACTATCTTTAAACAATAGAAAAATAACAAACTTAGCCACACCATCAGCAACAACAGACGGAGCAAATAAAAGTTATGTGGATACATTAGACGGCCAAAATGTGAAACTAACAGGAAACCAAACCATAGCAGGAATTAAGACATATAGCAGTGGTGTTGAAATAACGGGAAATTCAATCAATTCAACAACAAAGGGCACATTTATCGTTTTCAATTCTACCAGTAATATTGGGTCAATTGCTAGTTTGGATATGAAAACTGCAACATATTACAACTTTGAAATTTCTGCGAAAAAAATAAGTTTTATTATTGACGGGACAATCGTCGGTTGGGTAAATGCTTCGGGGCTAGATTGTAATAGTAGCAAAATAGCCAACCTTGGAACTCCGACATTATCAACAGACGGAGCGACAAAAGGGTATGCTGACACATTGGACGGGCAAAATGTGAAACTAACAGGCGACCAAACAATAACAGGAATTAAAATATTTAATGGAAGCAGAAATGATGTAAGGGCACTAAATTTGTTAAGCCAAGCCGATTTCAATAATGTGGATATCATTAATGGTGGAAATATAACATATAATGGGGCGAGGATATTAAACCAAAACGGAGGAGATATATTCTTTTCACAGACAACGGGTGATTATCAGTATTTCTTATTTACTCTAAATACTGCTTCAAGTGGAACCACGAACCAACGAGGTTATGTATTTACGAATGTAGCATCTGATGTAAAAGGAGCAGGACTTTATATTTCAAAACTTTTGGATAATAAAAGTGCTTCGTCTGACATTGTCCGTTTTAACAATGCTGGCGGTATGCGGTTTTATGGTGCCTTAGATATGAACTCAAACAATATAACAAATGGCGGAACAATAACAGGAACGACAATTACTTCAACCGCGGGGATATCAACAACGACATTGGCAACAAGCGACAAAATAACAACAGCATCAGGTAAACCAATAATCATAGGCAGTACAACGAAAGGATTAGGAGCAACTGGCGGATTAGAGTTATATGGAACAGCGAGCGACCCCGCGGGACCACATATACAGGCAATAACAACAGCAGACATCCATCCAGTTTTTCAAATGTGGAATTATGCTCATAATGATATTAATTTAGGTTTTGATGCTTATGTGTCGGGAGGGGTATGGAAATCATCTTCTGCGACATCTAACTTTGTAATACAAAAAGGCACTAATCTTACTTTCTATTACAAATCAGGAGTAACGGTGGGAAATAATGTATCGTTTAATGTCGCAATGGACATCAGTAGCACAACGGGATTACTAACGGCTAGTGCTGGTATATCAACAACGACATTAACAACAACCGACAGTATAGTAGTAGGAGCGGGTAAAAGTGTGATTATTGATAGAAGTGCTGTTGCTAATAATAAACTGGTTTTATATGATAGTGGAACACCTTCAACAACTGGATTTTATGGATTTGGTATTGCTAGTAATACATTAATTTATAATGTTAATGCTTCAACGGATAGCCACGTATTTTACTATGCTGCAACAAATGAATTATTTAGAATAAACAACACAGCAATCACTGCTTCAAAGGCAATAACGGCAAATGCGGGGATTACATATTCTGGGGTGCTAACAACGGCATTAGCATCAACTAATGGGGCTAAAATAGCAATTCAAGGACAAACAGACGGGACGAATGCGAGAGGAATATTTATGTGGGACATTGGAGATTCAAACTGGGGGATTTATATGAGCCAGTCTGGGGCAAGTAAATCGTTAAGTGGAGGAACAGCACCAGCAGGAGGAGTAGGCGGAGGATTAACTTCTTATGCTATTAGATTTAGAGTGAATAATTCTTCAACGAGTGGTTTCATATGGGAAAATAGTTCAAATACTGCTTTAATGTCTTTGAAAGCAAGCGATGGACAATTATGGGTATTGTCTAATCCAATTCAATATTCAGACAGGAGAAAAAAAGAAGATATAAAGGATTGCTTAGGCTTAGATTTTATTAATAAGTTAAATCCAGTATGCTATCGTATGATTGATGACAACAAGAAATGTAGGACTGGCTTAATAGCACAGGAATTAGAAGAAATACTAACAGAAATGGATATGCTAGATTTGGGCGGTTTTATAAAAGAAACAATTATGGTTCCCTGCCCAAAGCAAAGAGCGGAATACGAATTGAAAGGTGTGAGTGTTAAGCCAGAAGATGTTAAATGTATTGATAGTGGTGATGTCGGTTATGGCATAGGTTATTCCGAGTTTATCGCACCATTAATTAAGGCCGTTCAACAATTATCAGATAATCTCGGACATGTCCGAGATAGGGTAGATAATTTAGAAAAAGAAAATAAAAATCTCATGAATATACTACAAGAAATTAGAGAAAATGGCTAATAATACAACCAGACTTCACAGACCCCCACCTATTATGGATATGGATGGCGAATTAACTCCCGAGTTAAAATCCCGTGTTCTTGAAGTAGAACTAAAGACTGAGGAGAAAAAAGTAGAGCACGAATTAGAGGATAACTGGAATTGTTGTATGTCAAACAAGAAAACCG
>WBZZ01006495.1:0-54408 GCA_019918135.1 Paulinella micropora | reverse complement strand
CTCCCAGTACGCGTCGCTGGCCCCGCGGCGGCCCAAGGGCTGGCTGATCGGCAAGGTGGCCGCTGTGCTGTACGGTTCGTGTGTGCTGGGCTCCCTGGGCGCGATCACGGAGCACCTGAAGGGGCGCGCCTGCTGGCCTTCTCGGCCACGCTCGGCCTGCTGGCCAGTACGTGGCTCTTGTTGTTGCAGCCGAGAGCCGCGGGAGTTGACATCGTCCCGCTAGCCGAAAACAAACCCCAGTACACCGACAGCAAACAAAAGCCCGTCGAGGTCAAACAATATCTACCAAAAGTCGGGGAGGACGAAGACGAAGAAGGGGAAGAAGAAGAAGGGCCGTGAGCATTAAAAGACATACTTGCTTTTAAAAAAAAGTTTCCCGGCACTGAGAGAAGGCGGACCGGCCGTGCAAGAAGCGACCGGAGCAAAAAAAAAGTGACTTGGTAGTGCAAAACAGCCTAGGACCGGAGCATACGGAGGGGGGCTTTTGCCAGGGACGGTTATCGTGTTTCATATCTTAGCTGGCTTTGATTGAAAATGTATCTCGGCCACTTCTTCAAGTTTTTCTTTCCGCTCTGTCTGCTCAGGAGTTTCTTGTTGCTGAGTATGTTTATTATCCATATTATATATTAATGAGATTTTCAAAGTCCAATGTCAAAAACAAAAAATATAAAATCATTACTCCAAAAGGTAAGACAATTCATTTTGGACACTTAAAATATCAGCACTATAAAGACCGCATAGGGTTATACTCACATTTAGACCATCTGGATAAAGAAAGAAGAAAAAACTATAGAGCAAGAGCAAAAGCAATAAGAAACTCAAAAGGAGAATTAACTTATAATAATCCGGAGTATAGTAATTATTATTCTTATCATTTCCTTTGGTAAATTTAAAACTTTAAAAACATTCTTGAGACATCATCATTATTTTTTTCTTTCTTGCTTGGTTTCTCTGCTTGATTATAAACATTAAGAGATATGTTTGACTTCTTTCCGATTCCTTTTTTTTAGATTTAGGCTTCGGCTCTTCCTCTTCGCTTTCTTCACTTTCGCTTTCGCTCTCATCAGGCTCAGGCTCAGGCACAGGCTTGTTACTTACTTTCTTTTTTGCTTCCGCTTTCTTTCTCCTTATTTTCATTTTAGCCATTTTTTCTGCTATAATATCTGTGAAATCACATTCTTCATCGCTCTCACTGCTTTCTTCTGGCGTATTATCTTGGTCTTTTCCATTAATAATATCATTAGCAACACCAATTTCTGCCATGCGGTTTATCTTTTCCTCCATCTCTTCATCATCGCCTACATAAGCCTTTCTACACTTTGCTAATTTCTCTTTTGCTATTTCAACCTTATGTTGCTTTTTGCTCTTAATATTTTCCACGGCCTTACCCCAATTCTTACGACTTGCTTCGGGAGACGGCATTTATACTAAGATTAATATATTTTAGTATTTTTTAAATAAATAAATAAATAATTGATATTTTGTTCTGACTTCGTCATCACAAAACATCGTTTCCAATTAAATTTTTTTTCAAATTTTTTCCGATATTTTAGAATAAGCGAGAGTGCGACAGCACGAAGCGCAATTCTAAAATATCTATGTCGCAATATAAATCATTACTAGGCTTGTCAGAAATCGCAACAGACAGCCTATCAATAGCCAACCTTGACCTTACCAACACAAACATAGTCGGTCTGAATACAGACAGAGTGCCAGAAGATGCTGACCCCATAAATCTTTATTACACTGACGACCGATTTGATACACGACTGGCTACCAAAAGCACCGCGGACATTAAAGAAGGACTTAATTATTATTGGACTGATAACTGCTTTGACACACGGCTCGCTTTAAAATCAACTACTGACCTAAAAGAAGGACTTAATTATTATTGGACTGATAACCGCTTTGACACACGGCTCGCTTTAAAATCAACTACGGATATCAAAGAAGGAAGCCGTTTATACTATACAGAGCAACGAGTAAGGGACAACGACGAAGTCAAAGCCTCAACTCAACACAGAAGCAATACTTCCAATCCGCACCAAACCAGTTTATATAATTTGATTGACACAAACATATTTGCACAAGCAAGCGGTCAATACTTAACTTACAACGATGTAGAAGGCAAATGGAAGAATACAGCCCTTGGTTCAATTAATACACTTTCAGATGTGGTTATAACCGCACCAATAGCAATGAATAGTTATCTAACATATAATTCAATAAACTGGGTCAATAAAACATTTCCAATAAATGTTGATGAAACAGGCAACATTAGTATGGGAATGAAGAATATATCAGGAGTTAATTTACTAAATGACAAAGGTCTTGATGAATGGATATTTGAGCATAATGATAATAATAATAAGGTGTCGGCAGCTGGAAGTATAGACTCACATAGCGATGTGACAATAACAGGCTTTCCAGCAGATAATCAACTGATTATGTATAGCACGGGGCAATGGAGAAACACCACACCACCCTTTCTTAGATAGACGGCACAGCCAGTATGACGGGGGCACTAATATGAATGGTTTTGCTATTTCAGGTGCTTCTACGTATAATGGAATTAATCTCGCTAATCTCGCAGTTGATGGTTCGGTGGTCAAACTAACAGGAGACCAAACCATAGGAGGAATTAAAACATTCAGCAGTATAATAAATGCGAGTGCGGGGATTGATATGAAAAGCCAAAGCATAACAAATGTTAATCTTGTTGATGGTGTGGATGTTTCTGTCCTTGATACTTCGGTTGTTAAACTAACAGGAGACCAAACTATAGCAGGGAACTGCCACTCCGGTGGTAGCAAAAGCTCCGGCATGTCCCACCGACAACTCCGGCGCGCGAATGCCGCCACCTCCGCCCAAAGATCCAGCGCCCCTGTCACGCAAAGCCGGGCCTCTGACGTCAAAGTACGAGAACAGCGCAGCAACTCAGGGGCGGGTGTGTTTAGGGACGCTTGTGTTAGTAGCTGGCCCCACGGCGCGAGCGCGCCTGGCTGAAATCGCAGCCCGCCAGCCACGCCAGCGTCGTCGTTGTCATCGTTGTTACCTGCAGCCCACCCTCCGGCGAGCCTAGCCTCGTCTACCTGTTCCAGCAATTGGTACTCTTCGCGACAGCTTTCTTGCAGAGACAACCTGGCCGCCGACCGGCCGGCCAGGTCCGTCAAGAGCCCTTGGACCAGACAGTCGTACCCCTGCAGAGCTTGCAGCCACAGCCTGCCTAGCCCCGGCCGAATAGATTCTTCAAAGTAGCCACGGCAAGACTGCGGGCGGGCGCAAGCTATCCGACCTCCGGTCCAATAGATAGACAATAGCCACAAGGAACACACCAGCGCCCTTCGTTCTTGCCAGATAGGACCCAACAGATAAGCCTCGAGGCCAATCTGCCTAGCGGGCTCTTCCTTTTCTTCCTCACCACTTTCTCCTCCTCCTCCTGCTGTAAACAGCAGCGAATGCCCCGCCAGGGGATCGGACTCCTGTCCCCAGGCACGTTGTTGCACCTCGGTACACAAGGCCTGCAGCTGCTCGACCAGCAACTGTCCCCCCGGGCCTGCCGACGACGGTGCCAAGGCATGCGCGCCCGCCAAGAGCTGCCGGTACCGACCGAGCGCTTGCCTGTGGTACGAACGCGCATGCTGGGCCACTAGTTTTTCGTACGCACCGCTCAGGGCCTCGCAAGCCCGCCAATCCGTGCACCTCGCACTTGCACCCGGACTGTCTAGCCCCTCTATCAATCTCTCGAGCTTGGGCAACAGTCCATGGAATAGTTGTACAAGCATACAGGCCAAGATGCCGCGCGCTCCGTCGAACAGCGGGCGCGTGGAGGAGGCGTCGGCTGTACCCCCTCCGTGAGCCTCCGTAGCCCACAGCTGGTGCGCCTGGACTTGTTCGATAAAGCACGGAGAGTTTGCTGTCTCTAGCACATCCCTCATGGAACATGCGCTCTGCTGAGAGAGATTGAGCACGTTCAGCCAGATCTGAACAAAATGCTGCCCTAGTCAGTCGACTGACAGACCGTCTCCTCCTCCTCCTCCTCCTCCTCCTCCGCCAGTGCCCCGTGCGGGCAGGCTGGGCTGCGTATCGGCGAACGGGTTGAGCACCGCCGATACGCGAGTTCCCTCCCCATCTGCCAGCAGCGCCTGCAGCCGCTCCCAGCCCTCGTAGCGGGGCAGGGCTCTTGTCCACTCCCGAAATGAATCCTGGCCTGGCAGCACCGGGGCCTGGTCCGGGGATCTCCAGACGGCCAGCACACAAGACTCCAGCGCCGGCAGGGCCGCGCGCTCCCAGACCGTCTCTCCAGCCAAGGCGCCGCCCTGATAGGCTGCCACCAGAATCTCTGCACTCGCGCCGCGCGCGGCGCCCAGCAGACACTCGTCTTGGCAGCGTCTAAGACCCACAGCAAAACAATGTAAGGCCCAACGCCTGGCTGCGCCTTCAGAGTCCCGGGCTCTAAAACTTTGGAGTGCAGCGGTTCTTGTCAGCACCGTCGGCGGGGGTGTGATTCGGAAGGCGGCTACCAGCCGGGCCACCGTCTGCCACAATAAAACGTCCACTTGTGCCGGCTCGCTGCTCTGCCGGCGCTGGGTAAAGTGCTGCGTCAGCCCCAGCAGCGGCCAGCCGCGCCTACCCTGCAAATAGGACAGGCCTCTTTCCAAGCAGCTACCGACTGCCAACAGCCGTGGCAGGGGCGTGTCCGCTAGCTCCTGTGTGTTCCCGAACATGCTCTGCAGCGACACGGCCTCCGACAAAAAGCCTTCTAGCTGTGCTCGCACGGGGGGTGGTAGGGTGCGCTCGCCCGTAGTCCTGGCCTGCAGAACTCGCCGGATGTTCTGGCTGACGAACGACAAGGGGCGTTCCAGCAACCACGCTGGGTTGGGGAAGAACACGTAGACTAGTAAATCGCGAAAGCAAAGCACCGCATGCCTGCGGCCCAGCGCAAAAAAACTCGTGCTTGCAAACTCTGGGCAGCACATGTGTGCTGCATGCATGAACACACACTCGTGCTCGCACTCATGCCCCCAGGCCTGATCGCCTTCGTTGCCTCCCCCACCCCTGAGTTGCGCAAGCGCGTCGACCACTGCTACATGGTGCGCGGCCGCCCTCTGACATCTTTGTACAAAGCCTCGACTGTCCAAGACCATCGTTACATTGTTCCTCCTACTCCCTTCCTGCCCTCTTTCGTTTTTTGTCTTCAGAGGGGGGAGGAGAGTGGAGAGAAATAAAAGAGGGGGAAAGAGGAGGGAGCGACAGAGAAAAGAAAAAGGGGGAGAAGGGAATGCTTTTTAACGCCCCCCTCCCCCCCTCCCCTCCACCTTTCCCTCCCTCCCCCCTTCCCCCTTTTTTTTCCTTTGGGTGTTAAACACAAAAACCAAAACTAGCTTTTTTTTCTTGTGATTAAAAAAAAAAGGTGGAAGCAAGGGAGAGAGAGAGAAAAAGAAATGTGGGCATATGAGCTACTGATCGCAGCCTGCATGATAGCGCGCTGCGCTGTCGAGGTCAGGGCCGCCACGCTGCGCAGCGTCGTGACCGATTCGGTACAGCGGAACGACGAGTATGGGCTGAGCGAGGCCGTCACTGAACATCTACTGACCCTAGACTTTGAACTCTGCCAACGTCCCTTTGCCCATGCCCCCGATGAGATCAGATTGTTGCTAAATCTGACCGGAGGCAGACGTGTCCCCGTTAAGATCAGCTGTAACGGCGTCTTCCACGAGACGCTACTCCGGCCGCTCGAGTACCTACCCTTGCAGCTCAAGTTGCACGAGCACATCTCGTGCGAGGGCGACGTGGTCAACCAAGCGCTTGTGACCGGAGGCGACCAAGTAGGCTCCCTGTACGGCAAAACAGCGGGAGCCGATGCCACCCTTAGTCAGGCCTTGGGGGAACTGCTGGCTCACGACTGGAACTCACCCGGCAGCTCGGGCGGGGGGATGCCCCGCCGGGTTCTGTTGCAACAAGCAGTGCCGTCTCCCCAGGAAGCAATACCCCAGGGAAGCCCCGGGCTCTCCCCCGCGGCACCCCTGTGCGGGGGCGTCCCGGCGGATTGTGCGAGCATGCAACATTACCACCCGCAGGTTCTGTGGGACTACCAGAAGAGTTACATGGAAGCGAGCGTCTACGACTACGGCGAGACTCTGATCCGGGGCGCCAAGCTGGCCAAACTCTTTCTGCACGAGCTCAACTACAGCCGCCGTTGTCTAGCACTTTTGCTCTGTAGTCTAGGCGACGGAGGTCGGGGCGGGTTTGTGGGGCTCGCGGTGCATCAGCGCCGGGCGCTAGAGATGCACCAAACGCAAGCGCGGATTCGCTTGGCCACGGCGTACAGAACGTCGTTTATCCCGGCCGAAAAACCAGGGGACAGTGCAAGGACCCAAAAGTTGGAAACGGCGCTTGCTGCCTCGCTGGCAATCATGGGGGGTACGGCGTTAGCTATGCCGGTGATAGGGAACGCATTTGCGATTGGTGCGGGCCTCAGCGCCCTGGTTAGTGGGATCTGGCTAGCTATTCAAAAAAAAAAAGGACGGTAAACAAACGGTCGAGCCCGACGACGAACAGACAGAAAATATGTGGGACTAGTTCCTGCAGAACGACAAGAGCAGACAGCTGGTAGGCTGGACGCCCGTGGACGGGCGGCAGGCGTGCGCAGCCGCCCAGAGCCAATACTGGGAGCAGCTGGTTTTGGCGCGGCAGGTATGTGCTCGACATTAGTCGCGTGGTATTCGGGGGCGACGCCAACGCGCCCCAGCCGGCGCCCCTAGATCCCGGCCCGCTGAGGAGCGTCCTGACCGCCACCGCCATGTATGCCTGGCTGCAAAAGGCACGCCTAGCTCCTCAGTACGAGTACGACGACAACACAGGCAGCGCCCGCGGGGTGGACTTGGTGACCGCGAAGCACCAGCTGCCCCCGGCACGGCGGGGCTACCCGCTCCAGTGGCAGTGGGATCCCCCTTGTCGCCCGCTGGCGCAGTCTCAGCCATACGAGGCGCGCAAGGAGAGCGAAGCCTGCCGGGGGACGAGGGAGTCGTCGCAGCCGGGGCCCAACGCGCTGTACCCACGAGTCTTTGCCAGCGATAACCGCTGCAAATTCACCCCGGGCTCTGACAATGCGCGGGACACACAGGAGGCTTTCTCCTGCATCCCCGCGCGGGTGTTCCATCGCCCCGGCGCCAGCCACCGCTGGAACAGCAGCGCCTGTGAGGGCCGGAGCGAGCGCGAGCTGTACTGCGGCCTGGCCGCGGACAACGCCGAATCGGCCAAGCTGGCCGCCGAATGCTCGGGGGGGAGCGCCGCGGACCTGCGCGCCGACTTGCTCGACAGCCTGTGGCTGCTGCTGGACGAAGATGGCGGCGGGTTCATCGAGCCGCAGCACACCCAGGAGAAAGAGCTGGACCAGTTCCGCCGCTATTTCTGCACGGACGGCAAGCTGGCCGCAAGCCAGTTTTGGTTTCGCTCGGCGGGCGACCCCGGCAGCCCCGGCTGGCTCCAGGGCACCGAGTGTCCCTGCGCTGAGTCGACCAACGAGGGGCTCCGTGGCTGCCCCGTGAACCCCTGGGAGCGCCTGGACCCCCGCCCGGGCCCTGACCACGGGCTGCTCCGTACCCACTGCCAGGTCCAGGCCTGCGTGCGCAACCGCGGGCACAGCTACTGCACGCCGCTGCTGGACTTTGGCTCCATGCACGCCGAGCTGCGCCAGGCGCCCGCTGCCATGGAAGACAGGTGCAACACGTCCTTCATGAACGCGCTCGGTGATGTCGCCAAAGCCCCTGCCGCGAACCTCAAGGCGCTCATGCTGTACACCGAAGGCCAGATCAAGTCGCTGGAAGCGCTGGGCTTCAACTGCAGCGAGGCCCGCCGCCTGTGCCAGCAGGCCCCCGACGGAGGAAACGAGTACTTCCGGTGGGTAGCGCTGGTACAGCGCTGCTACGGGGCCGCCACGGCGACTGCGGAGCAACAGCAACAGCAGCAGCAGCAGGGCGGAGGTGAGGTGCAGGCTGTCGAGGGCGCCACCTGCCGCCACCCTGACTCCACGACCCCCACGCGCCTGCCCCCTTTCAACCGCGGCCTCAGCAAGGAGTCCTACGACATCGGCATAGGAGGCACCATCATAGAGCCCGGCTACAAGAGCAAGTCGGGCATCGACTACGAGACACGGTGCAAGCCCAACTACGCCGTGTCCGAGAGCACCGAGACGCTGCGCCTCACGGTGGCCAAGGCTGCGCTGGACGTGTCTGCCAACGCCGCGGCGCTGGAAAACTTTGTGTCCGAGGTGATGGGCAGCGGCTCCGACGGAATCGTAGCCATCGCGACCAAGCAGAGGGAGAACCTGGCTCTGCAACTCAAGGGGTTGGGCCTGGCCGAGGACCTAGAGGGCTGGCTAGGCAGCGTGCGCAAGGCGGCGCTCGCCAACATGCAGGAAAGACTAACGAACCTGTCCAGCAACGTGCAGCGCTACACCAAGGACTTTGACACGCAGCGCGAGGTAGTCGCCAGCCAGTTCGCCGGGCTGGAACGCGAGTTGCAGCGCGTGGGCGGGCTGATCGAGCAGCTGGACGCCTCTACCGACCGGGCCGTCGCGGAGCTGCGCGGGCTGGCGGCTGCCGTGCAGGACGCGCTCTACGTCACCCGCGGGCTGATGGAGGACTTTGCCAACGTGATGGGCAAGTCCGCTGCCAGCAGCGGCAAGGTAGCGGCGCTGGCGCGCGAGTTGTTATACGGGCGGCAGCGCTACATCACGCACGTGCACGACGTGCAGGAGGAACTCTCGCTCCGACTCGCCGGGGAGCAGCCCTTCCTGCCCAGCACGCCCTACGGCGCGCCGCCGGGGCAGGCGCAGGAGTTCGGCATCGTGCCGCGCGCGCTGTCGGGCGCCTCGGCGACCGCGCCGGCCCACGAGGCACGCCTGTGGCACGCGCTGCTCCATGATTCGGGCCAGGTGTGGGTCTACCAGCTGCGGTTGCTGCAGCTCTGCGACCTGCGCTGGGTCCAGCAGGGCCTGAACACAATGGGCTTTTTTTCAAGGAAGACCTGGTCATGAACGCCTGGGGCAAGCCCACCTGCCGCCTGGGTTCGCTGTCGCAGCAGCTGCGCTGCGCGGGCTGCCGCCTGCGCGTCAGCGCCCAGCGCTGCCAGCTCACTCGCTCCTCGGGTGGCGTGGAGGGGGCCAGCGCGCGCTACTTTCACAACATAACCTGGTTGCAACAGGGCGCCGCCCAGCTGTCCTTGGGCGAGGTTACCCGCGCCGAGGGCTTGTGCGTGCCCTCCAGCATCCAGCCCGTGCCCCCCGCCTCGGCCGCGGCCGGCGCCGTCTGGAGCTCGGCCAAGCGGCTGCCGGTCCTGCGCGAGGCCACGCTGTACAGCTGGGCCCAACAGAACAGGCAGCCAGGCACCGACCCCTCCCCCGAGCTGGAGACTGCCGAAGACACCGACAACGCTGCCATGGGGCTCGACCTGGCCGGGGGCGACGCCGTCCGCGGCCTGCTGACTGCGCTCTGCTTGGGCCCCGAGGCGCTCTGGGGGGACGCCGCTCCCCTGGCTAGCGCCGCCCTGGCCCGCTGGAGCCTGCGTCCCGTACTGACGGGGCGCACGAGCTCGGCCCAGGGCGGTGCGGCCTACGGCTACTGGAACCTGGCCGCCGTGACCGCCTCCGAGGACGCCCTGCGCTCCAACTCCCCGGAGGCACTGCAGCTCCAGCAGCTGCGGGAAACGCTGGTGTGCGACAGCAACATCCGCACGGCCCGCGTGTTCGCCCGCCTGACCCAGCAGCTGCAGGACGCGCCCGAGCAGTACCTCAGGCTGGGGGCCGCGGGGGTGCTGTACCAAAACGGCCAGGTCCCCGAGGGCTGGGACCATGCCGGCACCACGGAGCGCGACTGGCTCCTGACGCCGTACTCGCTCGCCCTAGTGCTGCAGCGCCAGTGGGCCCTGGCCCTCAAGACACTGGCCAACTCGCCGCTGATCGCAGAGTTCCTCTATGCCACCGAGGGGATGCTGCCGCCCCTCGGCATGCACACCGAGTTCAGCCAGCGCAGTCCGCCCCCTCCTGAGAGCATCGCCGCTTACCTGGCGCAACAACCCTCGCTGTGGTCCACCACTACTCCCTCTGCGCTCCTCGCCGCCACCAACTTCACCTCCTCGACCGCGGTTGACCCCGCTGCCACCACTCCGGCAACAACGACGACGGCGACGACGGCGCAGCTGCTGCAGGGCGCCAACGCGGTGGCACAGACCCTCGCACTCGTGGAGGAGACGAGCGAGCTCGGCGGAGCTATCCGCCCGGCCCTCGACGACAAGGAGGCCAGGCTGCTCTCCGGCCAACAGACGCCCTCCGATCTCATCAACTGCTACCGCACCAGCTGGCTGGCGCACACGGGAACGGCGCTGCGCTTGCTGCGCGTAGAGCCCGTCAGCACACAACCAGTCATCGACTGGAAAATCGAACTTGACCGCGACTCCCCCGAACTCCAGGGCGCGTCGCCCGCCGAGCTCAACGAGCTCCAGCGCGCGCTGGAAACCCAAACCTCTTGGGCCCTCGTCGACTACGAGCTCCCCGCCGAAGAGCTCTTGTTGGGCACCCTGGACAACGGCTGGTACTGGGCGGGAGAGCCTGTCTGCACCTTGGAGGGCGGCTGCGCCGCGCCCAACCACGCCGCCACGGGGCGCTACCTCGTGGACGTCGACCCCACCGACATCTGCGCCGGCCGCTCCGCTTTCCAGCGGGCCTCGCGCAGCGCCGGCGGCACGTGCCTGAACACGGTACGCCTGCCCATAGGGCCCCGGGGGGGAGACGGCGCGCCCGGGGGCGGCGGCGGCAACGACGACGACAGCGAGAGCGCGCTGGGGGCTAACGTGTACTCGCAGACCGCATACCGCCAGGACGGCACCTGGGACATGTTCCGCTTCGAGGACTTCTACCGCTACGAGCATGGCTCGCTGCTGCACACCCGACCCTCGCACCAAGACTTCGACCCCCGCCGCGCTGTCACTAGCCCCGGGGACCTCGTGCGCCCGGTCTACGCCGTTAGCTCCCAGGGCGGGCGCCGGGTTTTCTGCGCGCGCACGCCCGCCGTACCCCAAGGCCGGGTCTGCCAAGTCCTAGAAAACTTTGAAATGATCGTACAACCCGCAGCCAACGGCGCCGAGCTGCTGGCTAACGCCTCCTTGCACGTACGCTGGCGGGCCGCCTCGGGGGGTGGCCGCGTTACCGCCCAGCTGCGCGTCCCCGAGGCGGGCTCCGTCCTGGCGCAGCCAGGCACCACCGGAACTACCGGCGGCAGCGCCAACGGCACCGGCAACGGCACCGGGACCGGGACCGGCACCTCCGTGCGCCAGGAATGCCCTACCGACGTGCAAGTCCTGCTGCCTGGCACCCGCGACCTGACACTGCAGTATTTACTCCCGCTTGCTCTCGTCGGGCGGACCTGGCGGCTAGAACTCACGCCCGCGCCTTGGCCCAACGGCACGACGCCCGCGCCCGTCTGGCTAACGCTCACGCCTACCGGACTAACCAAGAACCTCTGGCGCGCCGCCACTGCCGCCGCCGTCGTCTTGCTGCCGGCCGCCATCCGCCTGTACCCCGCCGAGAGCAACACGCTCTGCTTCGTCTGGAATGCGCTCGGCGCCACCAGCGCCGCCCCACTCCAAGAACAGACCGTCCTGGACGCAGTGTACAGCGATCAGCAGGGGCTACTACTAGCGCAGGTCGCGGCCACCACCGCGGAGGCCCTGCGTCTGCACGAGGAATGGCTCCAGACCGTCGAGGCCGCAGTCGCTAAGTATGCCAAATGGATCACGCGCAGCACAGTCACCGGCGAATGGGTCCTTAACGCGACTACGGCAGAGGGTAACAACCGGACCGACAATACGAGCTCCCTCAAGCCGCGGCGCCGCCTTCTCCTCCTCCCCGGCGACGACGTGCAGCTTAGCTCCCCACCTCTCAGCGATCCAGCACAAGCCAGCGTGGCGCTCGACAGCTTCGTCGACACCGTGCACGCAACCGCTGTTTCACCGGCCACCGGCGGACAAGACCCCACCGTCGAACAGTTAAAGGCCGGATTACAAGATCTTGACTCCAGAATCAAGAGCTACACAGCGGAGGTCCAAGCTTCAATCCAAAGCGTACAGCAACGCCTAGACGCACCCGAACTGCAAGAAATCCAAAACGGCACCGATAAGAAGCTCCAGTCTATCCGGGAGATCATGCTCTCACAAAGCCAGACTTCCCTGCAATGCTTTGCTAACTTCACCTTGTTGGCCCCGGAGGCCATGAACGACACAGAAATAAATGCAACCACTGCCCAGATCAGTAGATGCACAGACTATCTCCAAGGAAAGTTCGCTTCCAACAAGGCAGCCAAAATTGGCCTTGTCGTCACCCTCGTGTTCTACCTCGTGTTACACCTGCTGATCGCACTCTGGTGGGTCGGCTGTTTCAATGCGGATGGTTCGTGTTGTAAATGTTGTAACAAGAAGACAGCACACCCTAGTACACCGCAAAAAGTTCTACTTACTGCCAAGAAAGCTTCTTCCAGATCGAGTTTTAGGGCCTCGTTCTCTAGCAAGAGCAAAAACGGGTTAGGTCTTAGTTTTTTGGTGAGGGTACTTGAATTAAAACAAAAAGGAAAAAACTTTAATAAAAGCCCTCGACACTATAACGACCCGGAAACACTTTTCTTTGTCAGCCCGCGGGTACGGTGTTTCTTTACAGCCTGCGCAAGCAGGCTGGGGCTGGGCTCTAGTATTGTCCTAAGCACGAGTTTTGTAAATTCCGTCACCAGAGAGCAAAGCCGAGCGTGGCGCAGTGTTCTTATGTCGCCAGGCCCGGCGAGCTCTGAGATTGTTTTCACCAGCTTGGCAGGCAGAGCCTCGTCGGAATTTGCCAGCACAAGCTTGCTGGGGTCGGTTTCCACCTGTTTGACCAGCAACCCCGCGTGCAGCAAGGCCGTGGTGGAGGAGTCGCCGTCGGAGGGCCAGACAAGGCCGCACCTCGTCAAGTATGCAAAGGAGTAGAAGAAAGGCCCCTTCTGATTTCGTAAAATCAAGTCTGCTTCTAGACTGGCGCTCCAATTTCTGACGGCTTCCGGGGCCCCCAGCACCGTCTCGCGGAAGGGGGCGGCGATCTCTGCCCCGCTCAGAGTAGGGAATATGGCGTGCAGAGGCTTTCCGTAATTAAAGCAGGCCCACGTCTGGCACCAGGCAGTAAATTGATTTAAAAAGTCCACCACGACGCCCACCGCGGGACCTCGGCGCGCATTGTCGTCGCCGCGAGCCCCGGTTTGGGCACTTGCTGCCCGCGGGTCCGGAACGTCCACTAGTTCCAGCAAGACCATGTTGCTGTTATCGAAATCAATGCGGTGGCAGCATTTGCCATCCCACAAAAGGTTCTGGAGGCCCCAGTCGCTCAAAATGCAATTTATGCTGCGCAGAGACGCTGCCACTTGGTGCTGGGCCTGCCGCAGTGCCTGCACCAGGCCAGGCTTTGTCTCGAGTTCTTGCAGTCGGAGCTTGTCACGAGTCAGCGGCACGCCCATGTCCGGCATGCAGAGCCAGTAGCTTCCGCCAGCGCGAGAGCTGCTTTCGGACCAAAGCAAGCCGAGGACGGGCGGCACCACGCCGTTCGTTAGCTTGTGCAGGCGGGCCTGCATAGCAGCCTCGACGACTACATCGTTGGCTCCGTCATCGGCCAGTACTTCCTTGCACACCAGCCCCTGACCTACACGCAGAACCCTGCGTGCTTCTGACTGCAAAACGACTGCATCTTCCCACGCGCTGGGTGGGACTTCTTTGATGAACACGCTGTCGGGCAGGGTCCTATCAATTTCGATGCGCAGCTGCGACAGCTCTGTGTGCAGGTACTGGTTGCCTACTACTGGCAAACGTGCGACAAAGCCGCTGGGGCTGACACTGACGTCCTGTTCGCTAGCACCTTTTTCTCGTAGGGCTGTGAACTCTGCATGGCCCGTGTGATGCTGGTTCCCGAACAAGGCTTTTTCTACATCAGGCCCCCACCTCGGGCAGGGACTAGCTGACCCAGGCGCCTGGGTCGGCGTCCCTGCCCGAGGCTTGGTCTTCCGACGCTTAGCCTGCATTTTTTTCTTACGGTAAAAGAAGGGAAAAAATGGGGGGGGGGAGGGGGGGGGGGGGGGGGGCACGGGGGGGGAATGGCTATGACTCCGTCCCCTGCGCGGCACCCCCCCCCCTCTCTCTCTCTCCCCACACGTCGTCACTTTTTTTGTTGCCCGTTCCTCCTGCCGCGCCTTGCAAGCGCGGGGACCCCCCCGGGGTAAATGGCTAGACTGTACATTTGTTGCGGAGTGGAAGAGAAGCAATGGACAGTGGCGGAGTCGGAACGCGAACTTGCTCGGGTGCGGACAGAGTGGGCCTCCCTGGGATTAACTATTGAGCGGCAACGGCAGTATGTGCTTGGATCGCGGCGTCACGCCTTGTGCAACAGCCAAGAGGTGGTAGTCCTGGTGTTTTCTTCTTCTTCTTCTTCTTCTTCTTCTTCTTCTTCTTCTTCCTCTTCTTCTAGCGGCTGCTTTAGGCGCAGAGTGACGGTAGCAGGCCCAGAGCTGGAGCCGGTGGAGTCGGCGCGCTGGTTAAGAATGGCAGTAGAGGAGGCGGGGGTGTGCACGCGCAGCCGCCTAGTGCAGCTGCCGGCGCTGGCAGGTAGTCTGCTCGGCCTAGGTAGCTTTTATTCTCCGCAGGAGAAGCGTTGGAGCAGCGGTCACCACGAGCTAGCGTGCGCGCTCGTGGCGCTCTGCCACTGTGCCCCGCTCTGGCGCCGGGGGCTCGAGAACGTGTCGGTGGCTCTGTTGTTGTGGGCCAGCAGCGAGAGTTGCCAGGACGAGGTTTGCGGCTGTGCGGGCCCCCTGCTGGACACCGCCCACTGGGAGAAGCTTGTTTGGCAACTGGTGGCAGACCTGTGCCGCGCTGGCGCTGCAGCCGCGCACCCGCCCGTCGTGGTCGTCGTCGGAGCGGCGGAGGTCACTGATTACCGCGGCAGACTGCTGGATACGGTGCTGCACCGGCTAGCGCAGGTGCGGGATCACTTTGCGCGGCTGCAGCACGCAAGGGCTGCTTGGGTGCCTCTGTGGCTGCACTGGCACAGCAGAGCTTCTCTGTCCTGCGCTGGGCTTCCCCCCCCCCCCCCCCCCAACCCCCCCGCGCAGGTCCCGCCGGGGCTAGTCCTGGCCTGGGAAATGTGCGCCGAGCTGACGCGGCAGTCGGGTCTGCCTTGGACCGAGGAGGCAGAAGCTCGTCCGTCGCCGTTGGATGTTTGCTTGTCCTGGCTGTCGAGCCCTCCGGAAAAGGCAGACAGCCAGGGGGAGACGACGGAGGTCAGCGGCACAGCTGCTGCTGCTTCTGCTGCTGCCGGCGCGGCCCCCGTCGTCCCCCCCTGGACGACGACCGGGCGGGTCCCCCTGTCCCCAGCCTGTGCTTGGTGGGCGGACTCTGCGCGTGCCCGCGAGCTGCTCAGTGCGGGCTCTGTGCCGGCGGGGCCGGCACAGACGAACTGGTGCGCCCGTCATTGGTTTAGTTTCGGTCTGGCAGAACACGCCGTTTGGTCGCAGCCCGCACTGATTCCAGGGGCGGCGGGGCTGGGGGGCGCACAGGCCGGTAGCGACGACGATGATGATGATGACGACGACGGCTTTGGGAGGGACGAGCGCTGGTTCCGAGCCTACACCGACTGGTTCGCGGCCGGGGCTGCTAGCGCGCAGACATCAGACGTCGACAAGTGCTACCAACTCGCCTTAGCCGTGCTTCTCTGCCCCGGCAGTTGCTGCCGGGTGCGGCCCGAGGCTTTGCCTTGTGAGGCGGTTTGGGGGGCAGCCTGGGTGCAAGCGGGCCTGGTGCGACGGGGGGCAGGCGGGAGGGGTGCTTACCAAATCCCCTGCGGCAGCCCCGCGCACAACGACGACGACAGCGACGACAACCGGGCCCGCCCGCCCACGGCGCCGGCCCGTTTTTGGCTCCGCCTGGCCGGCGCGCTAGAGCACAGCCAGCACAGCCCCACGGCGAACGATGCGACGACGACGACGACGACGGCGGCGCCGGCGGTGACGGCGGACCTGTCTGGGCTGATTAAAGCACTGAGTAAGGACGAGAGCATCAAGCTGCGAGCCTGGTTGTACGAAGCCTGCTCGCGGGGCGGGGCGGCGGCGGCGGCGACGGCCGGGGGGCTTGCGCCCCCGACGGGAGACTCGGGGGGGGGGGGGGGTGCTATCTGCCTGACACTCTTGTATCTGCGCGTCGGGCTGGCGGCCAGGCAGCGGCCCGGCGTGGGGGGGGGGCTGCTGCTGGCGGCTGTCTAGGCACGGTGACCTGCTGAAGCTGTCCCCCCGGGCCGGCGCGTGTTGGGACGCGCTGTGCGCACGCGCTCGGCAGCTGCTGCGGGCGCTGGGTACCGGCGACCTGACGACGACGGCGACGGCGGCGGCGGCGGCGGGGGCCGAAGAAGAGGAAGCGGGGGTCGGGCGCTTGCTGTGTGCCCAGGCAGAGCGCCTGTACCGACTGCAGGCGGAACGGCTTGACCATCCGCCGAGCGACCTCAGCTTGTCGAGCTGTTTTCCGGGCTGGCCCCTGCCTCGCACTTGCCCGGAGCTCTCGCCGGGGGGCGAGGGGGGGGCTGGCTGCGCGCCTGGCAAGCGGAGCTCGAGGCTGCGCGCGGGCCGGTGGATGGCCGGTGCATAACTTGGCGGGTGGCTGGCAGGGCGGGGCGGCGCGCGCTCTGGCACAGCCTGTGGCAACTGCAGGCCATCGATCTAGAGTCTTGTACGCTGGTGCTAGCGCCAGCCGAGTGGCGGGCCTGGCTAGCCCGGGCCCACCCGTGCTTTACGCCCGCGGGGGTACTAGCCCCGCCCCGCCCGGGAGAGTCCACGCGTTGGCACCGCGCGCTGGTGGTGCTGGACGTGCCGCGCAAGACCTTGTGGGCCTGGCAGGCCGGGCCGAACACGCCCGTGCACTGCAGCCGCCGGCTTGGAGACGCCGAGGCGCAGCGGCTGCTGAAGCAGTCCTCTGCCCTGGTGCTGGCGGGAGCGGCGGGTGGGTTGGGTTCGCTGCCGGTGAGTACGCGGCAGCTGCTTTCCATGCTCAATTTCTCTCGCGTGTTTGTAGCGCGGCGGGCGCGGCAATCGCTGGCCTCCATCGGCCAAGCTATGCCCGGCGCCTGATCTGTGCCGCGCCACTTGGTCAGCTCTTGGGAAGCGCCCCCCGCCGCCGCCTCCGCCGGCGGGGGACTGGCCCGCGACCTGCCCCGCCTTGCCCCGGGCAGCGCTGGAAGCCCTTACAAGTGGGCTATCGCTTGATGGCAGGCGGCACCCCGCCCCTGCTGCTGGCCAGATTCCACGAGCTGCAGGCCCTGCTGGGCAACCAGCAGCAGGGCCTGAGCCTGGAAGATGCGGAACCGAACCTGGAGCCGGCGGTTCGGGATGTCTGGCGCAACAGGTTTTGGCAGCGCCCCCGTACCCCGCGGTCTTTTGGGCGTCTGAGCCTGGCGGAACGTGCAGCAGTCCGGAAGGGCTGGCTGATTGCGGAGCACAGCGACTGGGCAGGCCTGCGTGCACTGCTGCTGCAGCGACAGCCCGCCAAGCCCGCTAAGCTCTCTAGCCAGATCTGGAATCGCCTAGTGGTAGAAGATACCTGCCAATCCTCCCAGGCGCTAGCAGAGCTCTGGGACCTATGCCAGCAGCCCCGAAACTTTGTCCGCTACCCGCTGGGCGTGCGATCTACCTTGCCTGGCATCTTGTTTGGCCGGCGGCTGCGTTGGAAGCGGACGCCCTTGTTCTTTTCTATCTGCCTCCAAGAGCTCGGCCGGCTCGCAAACATCCGCGGGGAGCTCCGCCTGGCCGCCAGGACCGCCGTCCTGCTGGTCAGGCGGCTAGATTCACCACTCGCCGATTGGCCACCACCGACCCACCAACACTCTGCGTCGTCGTCGTCGTCCTCGACCAAGTGTCGCTTGTTGGTCTGCGACATAGCCTGCGGCCCCTCGTCGCCAGCACGGGTACAGTGGTGGCCACGCGAGCCCTTGGCAGGGGAGCTTGCGCGCTACCTCTTGTTACACCTAATCCTGGCCGCGTCCCTGCAGCCAGGCTGCCCAGAGCTACGCACGGCATGGTGCGCTGCTCCCCCGGCCCTGCGACAGGGAATCCTTGAGACAGAGGCAGGTCAACACGAGCAGCTCCAGATCTGGCATCAGCGAGACCAACCTCTTCTTCCACCCTCCTCCTCCTCCTTTGCGTCCTCTCGACCGGCCAAAAGAAAGAGGTCCGCATGCCCTCCCCCCCCCCCCCCTTCCCCCCCCCTCCCCACACACTCTCTCCACGTGTACCTTCTCGCGCTTCTTCACCCCCCTATCTTTCCCTCCCTCCTGTCTCTGTAAATCAGGCTGCTACGGCAGTGAGTAATGCAACATCAACAACAACAACCGCACTTACTCCCAGAGCAAGCGGAAGGCCAGCCGTGGCTACTTCTACGCGACTGGTGCATAGATCAGGGCGCGGGCGGGCAGCTGCTGCTTCAGCTAGAGCAGAGCTCTAGCTTAGGTGAAGAAGATGCCAGGAGAGAAGCAGGAAGAGACTGCGCTCTCGTCTGGCTAGTGCTTTTCAATCTGTCCGTCCGTGAGTGCAGGCAACACGAAGTGGCCTCGCTACTGGAATCTCTGCGCACGCCCTTCCCGCGCGCGACCCCTGCACAGGCACGGAGTCTCACCTCGGCGTCGTCCGCCTCCGTATTAAGCCAGCACCTACGAGAGGCGGGCCAAGAATTCCTAGCCCAGCAAAGCAGCGGGCCCGGCGGTGCGGGCGCTGGGTACTATGAACTACATCCAGAACCGCGTGCTATGTCACGCGACAACCCCTCAGTAATTGTAGGCGACGTGCGGTTTCGGCGCCGCTCTGTCCCTATGTCTAGCCGGTCCCTCCGGGAATGCCTGCTGCTAGAAAAGGAATGGGCACTCGTGCTAATAACACAGCCTATGCAACTGCCGGTGCGCGGCGCCGTTCAAGCCTTGCTGGCTGCTAGAGCCCAAGACGAAGAAGGTGCTGGGCGTGCCGCCTATCCAGAGCTAGCTCTAGCCTGCGACTCTTGATTTTTTTTATTAAAGCAACTTTTTTTTACTCTCTTTTTTTGTTTTGTACAAAGACATGGAGAGCGACCTCGACCTCTTGCTAACATCACGCTTAAACCAAGCGAATATATGGCGACGACGGCGCACTAGCTGCGAGGCCGCGCCCCGTCGGCTTGCCACCCGTAGTAGATTCCCCAGCAGTTGTAGCCTCGTCTTCGTCTTCGTCTTCGTCTTCGTCTTCGTCTTCGTCTTCGTCATCCTCCTCCTCGCCTAGCTCTTCTTCACCCTCGCCCGACTCTGCCTTTCCCTCCGAAATCGCAGCAAGCTTAGAAATGTTGGTAAAATACTGTTCAAAATATCGGTCGTCAATAGTAAGCCTTTCCGCGGGCCCGCCCACGCCGATTTTGTCATATCTCTTCCATTTGTACTTGTTCTGACGCGACCACTCGGTCATAAAATTGTCAACCAGCTGCGCATACTTGCCGCTCATAAGCCCGTAAGGTATTGCTGTTTTGCGGTCAGATGCAGCTGAAACCACAGCACTTCCCCCTCGTCCCACTTGGTTAATAGTCTTACGTATTCTGTGTACCACGGCGGTTCAGAGATTATTTGTAATTGCTCAAACTCGACGGCGAGTGCGCGCAGGATCATCGCCATGATGCGCTTGTAATCGAATGCATGGGGTAGGCCTTTAGTTTCCATGTCATCGCGCAGATCGAGAAGTCTGGAAAAGTACTTCTCGGCGTTCCAGAAGGGCTCGCGACATATTTTGGCCCGTAAGAGCTCTCCGGGCTCTTGCGCAAGTGCCGCTTGGAGGCTTTCAAAGGTCCAATAGTCGAACTTCTGGTTGTCCGGGGGCTGTATCACTCGCGGATAAGGATCCCAGCCGGGGCCGCCCTTGGGGGTCTTCTTCTTCGTCGGAATTTCAGATTCAGATTCAGATTCAGAATCGGGATCGGAAAGTGGTAGGGCTGGCACATCTTCGTCTTCTTCATCTTCTTCTTTTTCTTCAGTGACTTTTTTTTTGCACTAGCTTTTTTTCTTCCAGCTGCAGCTTTTTTTCTTCCAGCTGCAGCTTTTTTTCTTCCAGCGGCAGCTTTTTTTCTTACAGCTGCAGCTTCTTTTTCTTTTTCTTTTTCTTCCTCTTCTTTTTCTTTTTCTTCTTCTTCTTCTTTTTCTTTTTCTTTTTCTTTTTCTTCTTCTTCGTCGTCTTGGTCGTCTTGGTCGTCTTGGTCGTCTTGGTCGTCTTGGTCGTCTTGGTCGTCTTGGTCGTCTTGGTCGTCTTCGTCGTCTTCTTCGGCTGCAGCATCTCCCTTGTCTGCAGCTTCCGTGCGAACAAGAGGTGGAGGACGCCCAGCAGGCTCGGGCTCAGGCGCTGCCCCGTCCGTGTCTACCGCTGGCAGCGCCGCATCGAGGGCATTCAGGAACTCTGCTGATTCCTTGCCTATCTTGTCACGAGTCTCCTCGTCCAGTTCCAGATCGTTAGTGATATTGACGAGATTTCCACGCACATTATGTACAAGCTCCTCCTGTAATTGCTTTCTTTCTGCGCCCCCAAAAATCGTGTCCTCGGATGGCAAACGCAACAGAATGAGGTCCTCTAGCGCTTCGCACAAGCTCTTGCTCGGTTCATTTGCCTTCCAAGTTTCGAATTGGTCTGGGCTAGGAAGAGCACGGAGGATTTCACTTCTCTTCACTTCGTCCCCGGAAGGATCATTTTCCAGCTCGATGTAGAAAGTATTATATGCCCCAGTACTACGTTTGGGTTTATTTCTAGTGGTGTTGCGGAAATCCGTGAGGGCAGCCCCGATTGGCGCCAAGTTGTTACTCTTAAGGCCAACATCCAAACAAAAGATCCTGACCAATTTTGCCCACGCAATTATTGTGTTCGTGAGGGGGTTTATACCCCCTGCGTTGTCTGTCATTGCTGACCTTTTCCCCTCTCCTTTATTTTCTTCAGAGCGAGAGAAAGAGAATAAAGGGGGAGAAGGAAGGGGGGAGGGAGGAGGTCAAAGGCAGAAGAAGGGGGGGGGGGGGGAGGAGGGCGGGGCGAGCGCCCCAAACTCTACCCCCTCCCCCTTCCCCTTCCATTTCCTTCCTCTCCCCCCTGACTATTCTTTGTGGGATTCTTTTTGTGTTTTTGTTTTTGTGTGTTTGTTGTTCATTAATAGCCCCCCCTCCCTTTTCTGGGCAGGGCCAGGGCGAGGGGGGCGTGGCAAATGGAGTGGCACCTGTATGATCAGTTGGCTGAATGCGCCACACAATTCATCGCGTGCTGGGCCTCCCCTGCTAGCAGGGCCAGGGCCCAGGCAGGAAAAGGCCACGCATGTAGCCGTGCTTGTGAATGGGCCCGAGGAGGCCGCGGCTTACCCTGGTCGGTCTGTTTATCTTCAGGGGCTATACACTACTGTCACAAGTCCAGCGGTTGTACACGACAAGAAACCTGCCTGCTGACTGGCTTGCCGTCGGCAGGCCTTGACCTAGAGGCCTCCGCAGATGACCTGCAGCACGGGGGACCTTTACGTGCCAGATCGTGGTTGGAGGGGCGCACACGAGTATTCTACATGCCGGCTGGCTTGTCTGCACTGAACTCATCCGTCGGCAAGTGCACCTGTGTGCCCAACTGCCTGCCGGCCCTGCAGCGCAAGCTGTCAGTGGAAAGGATCTGGCGTCGGGGTGACCGCCAACTCATCTATAAGCTCTGGCTGGCGCAATTACCCGGCCCTTGCTCTGAAGCGCCCGTCTCTCTGCGTGGCTTTGCAGCGCTTCTAGGTGAGTTGCTGACTGTAGGCGGGCTCCACTGGCTTTGGGCCTACTTGTTGCTGTTGCTAGCCTCGGATCGACAGCAGCAGGCATCATCGCCAGAGGTCGCCGCGGTGCCGCGCCCCATACCACAAACTCTGGCCTTGTATAATTCTCTGCTTACCTCGACGCCACGCTTCTTACTTGGCGGCTGCGGGGCCCGCGCGTGGGTCCTTACAAATTTACGTACCTTTGATCGCGAACACCTCTGGCAGGTATAGTCAGGGGCCGGCAGAGCCCCTGACTGCCGGAAAGAATATATATGCTGAAACAAGCACGAGAAAAACGAGTGAGAAGAAGGGGGGGAAAGAAAAGCGGGAGAAGAGGGAGAGCGGGGGGGACAGGGGAGGGGGGGGGGGGGAGAGAACCAGCATCCCCCCCGCCTCTCTCTCTCCTCTCTCGTACCTTATTTAAAACCAAAACTAAAGTGTCTCTTGATCTGAACAAAAACCGATCTGACATAAATAAGTAAAAAGACAAGAGCCCGTACGGGTCTTCTTCGAGCAGGACGTGGAATATGGGAAATTCGGCTTCAGAAGAGGCCAAGAAGCCTACTACACCCTATCGCATCGTCTTTTTTCGCATTCTGAAAACGCTTTGCGATCTTCGGGGCACATCAGCCGATCAAGACATTGTGCTACTGGAGACGCTGAAATTTGAATTGTCGGGTGCTCATGTAAGCAAACTAGTACTAACATCCCTACCCGGCCCACCGTTGGTAGTTGGATCGGCTTTTGCAAAGAACTATGGCTCGTACGCAGATACCTGGACTTTGATTGTGTGTGCGTTGCTACTGGTACTGTCGGACGCTTACGAACAAAATCCAGGCGAGGACTTTTGGTCTAACCCCCAGGCGATTACCAGGAAATTTGCTGAACATTACCTTGGAAGATTCCAGGGCGCCAAGGGCTCGAAAGTACATGTAGCCAGCTTCGATACTTGGGCAATGATGCATTACGTCCAGTTTATTACGTCCAGGTTGGATGCAGCTATAAGGAAGGAAAAGAGCTGCATCGCAGCAACAAGGGACTATTGGAAAGAAACGTGCTGGAAGCTGTTTGGGCCCGACAAGTAAAGGAGGGAAGACCACGACGAGATATAGCTAAGACTTGGGGAGATGTTCATTCTAGGAATGGCATGATGGTTATACCCACCCTGGTTGACACATACGACGAAAACGAGGACGATACCTGGACCAACAACAGCCCCTACCTAGCCGGCGCCACTCATTTTGTGTTTTGGCTAGCTACGTTTGCTACGCTAATAGCAAAGCACCTGTCGAGTTCAAAGCTCCTCGATGACGACACATTAGCAAGACTTCTTCTCCAATCCATCTGCCAGCAGAGCTCAGGAAGTGCTTCTTCGCAAGAAGAAGTAACGACAGGCTACTCTCAGGAATTAGGAGATGACAAAACAATAGTGCGACCAAAGAACGCTAAGATCCAAGCTAAAACGCTCGGAGCAAGCTTTTCTGAAAAGCTGAGGGAAGCTGTGGCAACGAACCGCCTCCCTGCGAAAGGGGAGGCTGATAACGAAACGATCATACAAGATACTCTTTTGTGGATGAATGCTACAACACAAGGCTGGTGTAGTCCTACAACCTTGGCCCGTAAGACGTCTACAAGCCTAGGCACAAAATTTCAAGCACTAATGACCCAAGCGATGCAAAAGAGCTCCGCGGGGGAAGGGGTCACTGAGGGCGCCCAAGAGCCCGATGCTGGCGTGGCTGTGGAAGCGTGGAACAACATTAGAACGCCTGCATCGGTGACAACGACACCGGAGTCAGATACGACAACAGAGAGACCGGCAGAGGAAGAAGCGCGGAGAATAAAAAAAGAGCTATGGCGTGACGGGGAGGGAATGGTGGAGGAGGGAGAGGAAGAGGAAGCAGAGGCGTCGCGGCAGGCGGAGGAAGAAGCGGAGGCGTTGCGGAAGGCGAAGGAAGAAGCGGAGGCGTTGCGGAAGGCGAAGGAAGAAGCGGAGGCGTTGCGGAAGGCGGAGGAAGAAGCGAAGGCAAATAAATCGCGCGCGCAGCAGAAGAACAAGAAGAAGAAGAAGAAGAGGAAGGAGGAGGAGGAGGAAGCACCCAGTGTGCCATTCATTAGTGAAGATGCCGCTGAAGCAGTGAATGAAGCAGTGAATGAAAATTCGACTGCTTCTTCGCAGAGTTCAATCCCTATCCCACCGCCTTTAGACTCAGCAACATTGTCAACGTCTAGAGCTACAGATAGAACTAGCACCAGAAAACAGGTTAAGCCTAAGAAAGCGCAGCCGGTGTTGGAGCCGTCGTCGATTGCGGAGCAGGTAGCCGCGGCGGCGAGAAAGAGACAGGAGAGGAATTCCGAGCCGACGAGGAGGTCCGCAAGGCTTGCGGCGAAGAAAGGAGCTGAGAATGTCAAGTCTGGTCGTCCAACTAAACGTATCCCCAGTAGTGTCGAAAAAACAAGCAAAGTCCCAGGTCTGGAGGAGTTGGCGGTAACTGCCCATACACAAAGAGCAATTGCCGGCAAGGATTCGATCGTGTTGGGCGTCTTCTGTGCACTACGCGCCATCATCATCAGGTCTGCAGAAGTTGCTGCTACCTCAGCAGAGAATCCATACCAAGTCATCCCAATGCCGACGTACGGCAACATAATGCTAAACTTCACCCAAAAGATTGCAAATCTAAGAAACCAAGTTGACAAAGCCGAAAACCCAACTCAAGCTGACCTCTTTGCTGCCCACAACGCCGCCACAGCTAAACTACCAGATACTCCCTACCACCCGTACGCAGAGGTTGTGCCCTGGTTGGCTGAATTGGTCACTAGCATCATCAAGCAAGAGAATCGTCGTAAATTTGTGATGCTACATGAAAAGATGCTAAATCTATTTGCTGGCACAAATAGTCTGGAACGGGATCGTCAGTACACGATCTATCGAACGTGTTTGCAGCTGGCTCAAAAAGCCTTCCTGACTGTAATAACCAGCCCCAAGGAACCTAGCGATTTCCTGCTTCTTGAAAGTTTCTTGGGAGAGTTCAGAAAAGAAATCGGGTCCGTCGAAGCAAGATTCCCAGAGCTACGGGGGCAAAGCGACCAACGAATTCTTAGCTTTAACGGCCATGCTATGAATGATAAATTGCTGACGGTGTTAGACTATGCCGTTTACGCCGCTCTGGACTATTGTCTGCACACTAATGTGCGGGTGATTGATAATGTTGCGTACAAAGTTCTTGGAGCGTGGCAAACAAGTTCAAGTTCGAGCCGGTACTTTTTACTTGTTCTCTCGGGCGGTGGTACTGATAATAAGCGCCCTGAAATAAGAGTCATGGCAACATCTGCTTATCAAGCAAAACAGGAAGATGCTGATGTTTCTCGGGACAAGAATAGATTGTTGCTGTGTCCGGAGTTCTCGGCTGATTTTTCGCTCTTGCGCTTGAAAGAAACACTGCAGAGACCAACACCAGCTGAACTGACTACTCTGGTACTTCAACAACCGAAACCTTCTCTAACCACCCAACCTTACCCAAACCTTGAGCAGTCCACGAAAGGGGCGTTTGGCAATCAGCCTGCTAATTACGCTAGTTACACCCAGGCACTGCAACAAGTCTTAGAGCTGGTCCCTTCTGTCTTAAATGCTACGCAGGCCAATCTGGGTACAGAAGAAAGCCAGGTCCTGGACCCGGCGGCCGGGCCTCTGGCCTTTGTAGATGTAGTCTATCTGCTACAAAACAACAAAATCGTACTTGCACCATAATTTAATTAAAAAAATTTACAGCCACCTTTCTTTCTCTCTCTTGCCTTGTTGCCTTTACATGTAGACCCGGCTCATTTCCCCGAAATAGCCCTGGCGCACACACTGTCCTACGTATTGGACGTTGTCTTCCCGGCGCGCTGAGTGCGTGACATAGTCGATGACGCTCCGCTGCAGCAGCAGAAACAGCCGATGGCCCACGGGGCCTCCCTTGGCCTTGGCTTCGGCCACGTTGGCCGGCTGAGCCAAAGGAACGCCCCCCCCTGCTCGGGCACGCGCCGGACGGGCCCACTCCTGCACTTGCTTTGGACAACCAGCGCGCGCGAAGCCGGCGTAGTCCTCATTCGCGGCTGCCGCCAAGCAGTGCGCCTCCAGCAGGACGCGAGAGTGTCCTTCCTTGGCGGGCAGTGACCAACGATTGGGCAGCTCCTCCGGGTAAGGCAGCCGGGCATAAAAAAAGCATGTCCTCGTGCGCCCACTCGGACTTGGGGAGCAATTTAGGTGTGGCAGATACATGTCAGTCACACCTTGCGTTTGCACGCGCACCTGTTTGCCCTGCAGCAGCCCGTCCTCCCCGCACACCCCCATAAATCTCCACAGTACCTCGCCCGCGCCCGCCGCAAGTGGCTTGCGGGGATCCACCCGATCCCAGTTTGTTGCCACGTTGGTCACCAGCGGCAGCTCCCCGACGGCTCTCTGCAGATCGCTACGCTTCGCGATTACTATGTCGCATGTCTGCACCTGGACCGCCTTGTCACCGCTGTAGGACGTGACGGCCGAGCCGGGGACCTGTCGCGCCGGGTCCGCTTGGGTCTGCGCCACGCAGGTAATCACAACTTCTCCGCATTCCACATCCTCGGGGCCCGCCTCTCCAAACAAACTCCGTCTGCTATCCATGGCCTAGAGAACAAGGAATAAGGGCCAGCTTTTTTTTCTTGGTTCCTGGCCAAGGTTTCTTTTTCTTTCCTTGGTTCTTCTTAGCACAAAAACAAAAAGGGGAAACATACGCTAACCTCAGGAAGAGGAGGGGCGCGGGGGCGGAGGGGGGAGGGAGAGAGAGAGAGAGAGGGAGAAAGGGGGCGGGGGGGGGGGGGTGGGGGGTGGGGAGTAATCTGGCTGTTCCCTTTTGTACACTTAGGCTCTCCCCCCCCCCCTCTTTCTCAAAGTTGTAGCTTGTCTAAGAGGCACGGGGCTCATGTCCGACAGTTCTGCTGGAGCCGATTTCAAACAGCTGTTAGGGCGGATAGTCACCGAGTTGCAGAAAAACCCCAAACCCCTAAAAGCACGGCTTCATGTAGCACAACGTCATTTGATCTTTGTGAGCGGGGCGGCACCGGAGACTGTATTTGGCATTCGCGCCTACGAGCTTGTTCCAGCCCGAGAAAAAGCCCGAGAAA
This sequence comes from Paulinella micropora, assembly GCA_019918135.1. Classification (NCBI taxonomy): domain Eukaryota; phylum Cercozoa; class Imbricatea; order Euglyphida; family Paulinellidae; genus Paulinella; species Paulinella micropora. The sequence continues at coordinate 27,402 of WBZZ01006495.1, read as the reverse complement.
AGGTCCTCCTCCAAGTGCAACAAGATATCAAAAGCTTGGCCCTATCCTCTGCTGTGCCCCGAACCGTTTGTCTCCAATGGTTTCCATCCTCAGACAGTAAACATATGCCGGATGAGCAAACACGCCAGGACTTACGCAAGCTGTTCCAACTGGTAGAACACGCTCACTATCACGAAGTGCTGGGCAACCACCAAAACGTGTTTTACAAGGCACGGACTGCCACTTTACGTGTCTTAGAAGAAATAATCTCAAAACCCACGGACAAGCGCCGCTTGCTTATATTACAGGAGTCAGAGCACTGGGGAGACATTTACATGCTCAAATGGCTCAAAGAGAGCGGAGCTAACGCACCTCTCGCACCCGGCCTCAGGGGATTGTATCGGCAGATAAGCAGCATCGCCACACTCCTGCCTAAACAAAGCGGGGCAGCGGAGCAGTACTACGTTTGGTCCGGCATATCACCCTACGCAATTTTTAAGAAGCCACAGAAACGGCCTTGGCCTGTCCGGGGTGACTCTCCTTTTGTTTTTCTGGGGCTAGAAAGAGATTGGTTAATTCGCAAAGGAAGCAGATGCAAGCTTAAGGGCGAAAACGAAAAGGCCTGTTTCTATCCCGTACCCACAAGTTTATTCCCCGATAGTATACCAGCAGAAAGCAGAGAAATAGTCCTTGGTCTGTTGCACTATTTGTTGCTTGTCTGCAACACTTATGAAAGGCTGGGAAAAGAGATCAACGGGCCCCTGGCTGCTGTAGTACACACCTTGCTGGTAGACGTCATTCCCGACAGCGCAGCAAAAACGCAACCCCCAGCCCGTCGTCGTGGCGGGGGCTCTGTCAAGCGACTGGCGGGCTCAGGTTGCGGCTCATGCACACGCGCTGCTGCACTTGGCGCTGGCCGACTCTGCTCTCTTGTCCTCTGCGCGCAAGCACTCCGAGGTTAGCAGCGGCGGTATAAATGTAAACAAGCAATACGTTAGTACCTACATATTTCCCAAGCCAGACCCAGGCAGTACCACCCCGCGCGCCCCATGTACTACCTTGTCAAGATAATTCTAAAGTTCAACACAAAAGAAGGGGACCAGAGTAGGGAAAGGTTTTGTGACATCCCCCCCCCGCCCCCTCTCCCCTCTCCTACTGTCTCCCTCCTGTCTCTCTCTCTGTCTCTTCCCGGTCACTTTTGCCATGTACTGTAAATACGCAGCAGCGAGAGATTCCCCCCCCCCCTCCCTTCAGAAACAAGAAATGCTTGCACCACCGCCAATCCTGATGCTGTACACGAAAGGAGGAACTGACAGGGGAGTCCCGTTTTGGGACCAATCAGAGGAAGAGTTAAACAAATACATACCCTCCGGTATCAGATTCAGTGTACAATTAAGTTTTCTTGCCGAAAAGAACCGAAACACCAAACAGAAGTGGTGGACCGAATGGCGGCACTTGGCAGATCTGCCTCCTAAGCCCATCCCAGGCACACGAGTCGATCAAGCAAGCATAAATGAACTTGAGGCTTGTAGATGGGCTAAGGAGGCACTGCGTCTGCTGTTCACACACATTCCAGCTGCTGGTATAAAACTTTCCACCATACCGGCCCCGCAGCCCCCAGAAGAGAAAGCGTTGGTACTGGTACCAGCGCCAGCGCCAGCGCGCTTAGAGTTGGTCACGGTGACAAAACCGCCCCCAGGGCGACAGTGTGGGCTAAAGTGGTACGTCTACGTCTTCATGGGCGTTCTGAATTTTGGCGCAGGTGTGTACGTTACCAGGCTTTATTATGTACAGCAAGCTGCAAATTCTACGATTTACCAGCAGCATATCTCCGCTCTCGCATGGATATCGTTCGAGACACGCGTGATGCAGTGCTACGCGGTCTTTCCGTGGCTTCGGGTGGCTTGTGGAAACCTGAAATACCGAGATGGCAAGAGACATACGGACAGCTGGCACAACAGGTCCTAAGCCAAGACTTGCTTGCTGAGACGATGCAGATCCGTGAAGCCGCGGCAATCTTTAAGTTTTTTTTCGAGGAACTCTTGACAGTCCGACTGTACACCAAGGAAAATAGAAGAATCCTTGGTGATTACTTTAAAGAACACACAGGTGAAAAGGAGAGCTACGAGTCCCGCCAAAGACAGCTCTACGGCAACACGTATCCCAAATCTCAAGGGAACGAGCTGCTAGGCTTGGTGATAGGACTGCGTCGCATGATCGCAGAGATACCCCGCCAGCTTATCGGCATGGTTACGAATACAGAACTATCCTGCAACAAGGTCCTCGAAGAGGGCTTCGCCAGCAGCTTGGCCAGCTCGGGACTTTACCAGAGCCCGGCCTATGTGTACCCCCGCTTCAGCGTGTCTGACCCCGAGGCTCTGGCAAGGGACTATACCGCAGGACAGATTGAGAATTTGTACGGCCTAGGTAGGCCTTACAGTGAGTTCTTAGAAGTCGACCCGTATTTAATGCTTGCGACTCAAATCATTGCCCTGCATCCACGGACCATCACGCCCGAGTTTTTAAACCAATTCTGGAACGCAGACGAAAGCCTTGCTCCACTTTTTATGTATGCCAACGACGTGTGGGGCTTTCCGATTGCGGCACGGCTAGAACACTTGTACAGGACTGACAGCTACGACAACGACAAAAAGAGGAACCGAAACGATGCTGCCCGGTTCCTGCTCCCGGGCGAGGGCTCGCTCTCTGTCGAGGACTTTGTGTTGCAACACAAGGACGTGATACAGCACGCCCCGTCGCACAACTACTCCCCCAGCGCGCCCTTGTACCAGGAGTCTACGCGCAACAACACGCTCAAGCGTCTGGCCGGAGTTGCTGCCGAGTGTAAGCGCATCCAGCAACACCAGCGCTTAGATGCAGCCTGCCGTTTCTCTGCCCAGGCCCTGCACAACCAGTACGTACCCTCCGATATGTTCAACTATATGCTCGAAAACGTCCACCACGGTGACGCCGAGCCGCCTTTTTGGACACACACGTACGGGGCCCTAGCCTTGAAGGCGCAGCAAGAGCGCTTCAGTACAGCTTACATTATTGATTGGGAAAAATGTAAAATTAGCAGTATCGAGATTTCCATCAGGCGGGATATCTTTACAGCTAGCTGGAATGATTTGCTGGGATACGGAGAAGGAAGCCAACCAAGGTGGCGTGGCAAGGTCATCAATGTCGCACCCGGCAGTCCCGAGCCGAAGCCGTTGGCCGACTCAGAAGTGGCTCTGCACTGCCTGGCGGAAATGGAGGCGCGGTTAGCCGCGTTGCTGTATTTTGAGCAGGATCGGGCGGCGCTAGCAGCAGGGGATCCGCACCGCACCGCACCCCCGACTGCAAGCGACGTCTCGCAAGCCATCCGAGCCACGGTACGCAGTGTGCTGGGCCGAGAGGAAAATCCCAGCGGCACATTCGCTGGGCTAGTGTACGTAGCCTTCCGCTTCGTACTGCGTCAACAGACCTTGCAGGAGCTGCTAGTTGACAGCACAGTCTTTAGCTGGGAAAGGGTCCTCGGAGCGGTGCGTTGGCAAAGCCTAAGCTGGTACCAGGACAGACGCGTGCCAGATAGATACGGGCTATGGCTGGAAGATCATGGGCTTGACGAGCTCGTGTCCAACTGGTTCTGGCGGCTAGCCCTGAGCGCGCCTAACCTGCACTCTAGCGCGCGCAGGACGGTAGCCGAGGCAAGCCAGAACCTTTTTGCTGACATCCTGAAAGAGCACAAGAAATTACACTCTTCCTCCGCCTCCCCCTACGCAGGGAGGGGCAAGCAGGGATACAAGCAAGGAATCAGGCCGTTCAGGTTCCAACTAAACAAAGCCAAAGTGCGCCATCTAGTTGTCACAAGCTACAGCCTAATGCAAACAGCCTCCACCACGCCCAAAGACATCTTGCTGGCTCTACGCTGGGCGGCTGCCCTGAATCAACCCAGCTTCACCGTCATCCAGAACGAAACCACGTTGAAGACCTTTATACACGAGGCCGGCACCACCGTTGCCTCATATTTCCAGACTACCACTGCCCTCTCCGGCTATTTCATGGCTGTCAGCTTTATGGGGTTAGTACCTACCACCGGAGCATCTGCTGTCGTACTCGCCTGCGCGAAAACCCAGACGCTACTGCACAGCTACCTGCAGCCCTCCCTTAAAACCCCAGAAAAGCCAAGCCTAAAAGAAATAGCTATTGATCTCAAGAGCGCGGCCCAAACATTACACAGCGCCATGGGCGCCCCCGACTCCCCCTCGGTGTGGGATTTAGAAACCCATCTACGAGAAATCAGCAAAAGCAACACTCTGGGGAGCGACCAAAATAGCTTTCAAACTTTGTTGCGCTACAAGATGTCTTCTTCCTACCGGAGCAGGAAAGAGTGGGATTGTTTCTTACGAATTCAATGCCCAGACTGTCAGGTGGAACAAGGGCATTTAAGTCCTTACGGCGAATTCCCGGAGCTGAGTTGGAGTCATTCTGCTACCTTCCCCACCCCCACCTGCAGTACAACAGCTGACGCCTCCGAAAAAGGACAGGAACAGCAAGCGCCCTCTACGAGTACGCCTCAACTAGTAGCCCTTCAGCAGGTTAGACAATTCTGTCACCAATCTACCTCCTCCCGTACCTCTTAAGTCTTCCTGGCTCAGAGAACGCTAAGAATTTACAAAAGAATCATTTAATTTAAAAAATTTAGATTTAAAAACAGAACCGTATTGGCAGCAAGGCTGCAATTGTTACACTCTAACTCGCGGAGGGCTAGGCGTTCTCGCAATGCACCCAGCACCGCTCCGTTCCCACGGCATTGCAAAAAGCGTAGGCACGCGACGGAACACGGCGCTCGCAACACTGGGGTTACGTTGTGCTCGCGCGGCAGTTTTAGCAACCACGACGACGGTGGTTGGGGCTGCTGTTTAGCATGGCTATCGGCTCTGTGCATTGAGCAGGGTGCTTAGAACCACAATGATTAGTAGGTGTTATTTTTGTGGCTTGATAAGAAATTTTGCAGAGCGATTCGTTTAATTATTCAGATTAAAAAAAGATCCTTCCCGTTTCCTTCAAGATCCTGGCACCCCGTGCCTTCGGCCCAGCCATACTTAGGAGGTCAACTCCCCAGAGACCGGCAGGCAGCTGGGAGAGAGCAAAAATAAGTAAACTTTTTTGGAGCCCACAGATGGGGAAAGGGGGGGGGGGCGCCCCCCCCCTCCCCCCCTTTTCTTCGTTTCTGTCCTTGAGCCCCCTGAGCCCGGGGGCTCAAAGAACAGGGGGAGGGCAAGGGGGGGGGGGTGCGCAAGACTTGTCATTTGCGCAACAAAAAGAAGATTTTGGCGCGCGGTTTTTCCCCGCGGGAAAACGACCGCTAAAACCCCGCGGAAAGAGATCGGGGCGGCCCGTTCATTTGGCGCTAAATTTTGCACGACTATGATACGACCGGAAAAGGCAGTGCTTCCAGGTTTTTTGGTAGAACTGCCTTTTTTCAGCTATATCACTAGGAATGTACAGAAAAAAAATAATAAAAAATCCTTGACAAAATTTAATTTTGGCACTGAAAACTAAGACAGGGAGAGGAAAGGGGCGGGGGGGTGCGCCAAAGAATACGCTAAATTAAAGGTCGACAAGGTCTTACATTTGGCACTGAAAGCTAGGGTAGGAGGAGGGGGAAGAGGCAGGGGAGCGCAGAAAATTTTTTAACTTCTGCGCCTTCTCCTTCCCCCTGCTTTTTTGAGCCCCCTGTGCTCAGGGGGCACCCTGTCTAAGAACAGAGAACGGGAGAACAAAGGGGCAGGGGCAGGAACAAGCACGATTTGTCTTTGCTTTTTATCTGAGAACGGGGCGGAGTGTGTTTCCCCTCCCCCTCCCCTCTCGTCCCTCTGTCCCCCTTGTCCCCTGCTATCCCCCCCTCCTCTCGTCTTTTGTTTGCGCGTGCAAACGCGTTCCAAAAAAATGTTCTTTTTTACTTTTCATATTTTCCTATTTCTGCAGATCTTGCAGAAAGAAGAGGCAGGGGGCCGCGCCAAGAAAATGTAATTTACGCTGAATCAAAGCTCGACTGCGTCCTGTCCGTGGCATAGCTCGGCCACCGTGCGCAAGGTCAGAAAAATATGAAAAGAGGGAGGGGGGGGGGGCGCGCTAAGAATGTAAAAGAAATCACGCGAAAAAAAAATCCTTGACAAAGTTTTAATCTTTGGCACTGAAAGCTAAGAGAGGGAGAGGGAAGGGCGGGGGAGGATCAAGCACGAATCGTCGGAAGTGGCAGTGGGAAGGGGGAGGAGCAGGGGCGCAGAACCTGCAACTCCGGGAGCTGAACCTGTACAGACAACATTATCTGACCGAAGAGGGAGCCCGCGCGGCTTTTGCCACGCTCAAACATCTGGAGCGGCTGAGCATTTGGGATCTACCCGAGTCTCGCTTGGAGCTCTTACAGTCTATAAAAACACTGCGGCATTTAGACCTGCTAGACTGCAGCACGGGCATGACGGGCGCGAACCTCGGGGTACTGTCCGCGCTCCCGCTCGAGACCCTCAGGGTTACGCTCACGGGCTGCAGCCGCGAGTCCTTCAGCAATTTGTTAAGGTTTCCTGTAGTCGAGCTGAAGCTGTGGAAGTGCAATCTTGCTAGCGAGGACCTACGCTCGCTGACAGGCTGCCGCAAGCTGAGCACACTGCACCTGGTGGAGTGCCCGCGGTTCACGGACGTCAGTGTCCTAAACGATTTCCCCGTCCTCTCTGAATTAACTCTCGAGAAATGCTCGGGCCTACACGGTCTAGCCGGACTGCGGAACTGCCGCTTTCTGCAAGAGCTCGAAATCTATCTCTGCAAGAACATCACTACCATGGCGGGCTTGCGGCAATGCCGGCCGCTGCGGAAGCTCCGTCTTGGGTTTGAGAATATTCCGCTACAGGAGATACAAGACTTCCGGGCCCAAAGACCGGAGGTACATCTGATTTATTATTAAACCACACCGGAGAGGGCGCGGGGGGGGCCTAGTAAAACCGTTGGGCGTATGCCAGCCTTCCCCGTTGGGTAGCCTCTGGTCGGTGCAGCTCTCTACCTTGGCCGTAGACACGTCGAGCATGGTAAAGCCCACGATCTTGGTGCCGTGCAGGGTGAGATTGTACACGCCAGCGCTCGCGTAGCTGTGGCTGCAGGTCACGGCGCTAGTGCATGGCTGTTCCGCCGAGCCGTCCCCCCACTCCACCGCCAACGCGACGTTGTTGTCGTTGCCGCCGATTTCGGGGCGCAACGGGAGCTGGTAGGTGCCCCCGCCCGCGACTACTGCCACCTGCCACCGGGTCGTGCAGTTGCGGCAGCACCACGCGGGGAGCGGGCAGGCGTCCCCGCACGCGGCCCCCCCGCTCAGCCGGTGGCAAGACTGCGAGCTAGCGGACAGGGACGAACTAGGGCTCCACGAGCCGAGGCCAACACCACGGAACGCCGTCGCTCCCTTGAACATGTCACGCCAGCTGGCCAGGTGTGACGGCTGCCACTGACCCACGTCCACGTCGAAATCAGTAGCGTTGCTGAACATCTCGGTGGCCTCGACCAGGCTAGTAAGTCGCCACGGGGCTAGCGCGCGCAGGCTGCCCCGGTAATCGGCGAAGGCGCGCGAGGCGTTCACGACCGAGGCCACGTTCCATTGGCCCAGGCCCGCCAGGGCTAGCAGGGGCGCGCCTGCGGTCAGCAGCGACACGTCCGTCACGAGGCTTGTATCCAGCCCGCCCACGTCCAGGGTCACGTTGCCCAGCCTGCCCAGGCCCTGGCACAGGCCCTTGAGCGAGCGAAGCCCGGTGTTAGCCGGCAGGGGAGGCGGCACGGCCACCAACCGCGAGTTCTTGAAGTGGTAGAGAAGTAGTGTGCAAGCGTATGCCGCCCCAAGCTTGTACCTCTCGCAGCGTCGCAGCAGGTGGGGAGATTAAAGCCCCCCCCTGGCACCAGCAGCACACCTGCTTCGCTGTGGTATAACCATACAGCGCATGGCCGGGGTAGTTGCAATTCCAGTTGCCCTGCTCGTAATCGGCGCAACCGTTGCCCGGCCCGTCCTGGTCATACCAACCCGCGATCGAGTCTACACAGACCGGTGGTAGCTGCTCGGACGTGAAGGCCCAGCTCCAACCCGTGACCTCAGCGCCCGTCAGTCGCAGCGTGTAAGTGCCGGCGGTCGTGTACGTGTGCGAACAGGGGGGCCCATTGTTGGTACAAACTACGCCGGTGTGGCCGTCTCCCCAGTCCACGGCGAATGTCGACGAGGCCAGGCGCCTCCTGCCCACGTTCGCGTCCGACGACAGTGGTAACGTGTAATTTAGTGGGCCGGAGGCCGTGAGATTGGGTACGGCCAAGACCAGTACCGCATCCGGGACCGGGACCGCCACCGGGACCGGTGTGCTGCTTGGTGAATCGTACGGGCAATACCCGCGGGCCGCGCCGCAGAGCAGCACCAGCCAGACTACTCTCGCCGCGCCCAGAAACCACGAAGAAGAACGCGGGGGTTGCGCTCTCCGGAGAGCGAACATGGGGTGGCTTTATAGGCATACCTCTTCGTAGCAAAATCTGTGCCCTTGGGGGGAAAGGGGGGGGGGGGCCAGCCGAGCCCCCTTCTCTCCTCATGGTGGGAGGGGGAAGCAGCGTGCTGACGGGGAAGAGGGAAGAGGGGGGGGGGGGAGCTAAACAAACTGCTAGGGGGCCTCTGCACGGGAGGGAGGCAAAAAACAGTTTCCCGGGGGGGGTCTTTGCCTTTCCTCCCCCCGCTGGCGGCCCCCCTCAGAAATTTCTTCCTTGGGGTGCTGGTCAAAGCCCCGGGGGCCCAACGCCCGACGCTGCACTAGACGCTAAAAATCGAGCCGCCCGGCCATGTTCCAGCTCACGTACCGCCACACGGGCTACCTTTGCGACTCGGGGCTCATGAACCTGAGGTCCGAGGACATCGCAAACAACCTCGTCAAGGTCGACTGGGGCAACGGCCGCGGTTGGGCGCAGTGCCGGCAGCGGGACTTTGCGGATTCTCCTTGGTGGCCGATCTGCGGCCAAGAGATCAAGCTGGGCACGTTCGACATGCGCATCGACGGGCGGGTGGACGGGCTCATCGCGCTAGTCGACCGGGCCGTGCAGGCCGATGTCATCCCGGTGCGCTTGTCGTCGTGGGGCAACGTGACGCTCGCCACCACCAACACCAAGACGCTTTTCTCCAACGAGCTATGTATACCCGAGTACAAGAACGGCCTGAACCTGCACCTGCGCGAGCTCGAGTACCTGGCGCCCGTGACCGGTACGCGCGCGCTCGAGCGCCTGGACTTACAAGTTTTACGGCAGCCAGCTCTTCTACGGCGCGCGCAAGCTGGTGGGGGACCTTAGCGGCTGGCGCGTGCCTTTTACGGGCAGTATCTCGGGCATGTTCGAGGACTGCCGAGAGTTCAACCAGCCCCTGGACGCGTGGCCGGTGCGCGGCCTCACGGACCTGAGCCGCCTGCTGTACGGCGCCCGCAAGTTTAACCAGCCGCTCAGTACTTGGGACGTGGCGGCGGCGACGAGCTTCACTGACATGCTGAACGGGGCCTGTTCTTTTAACCAGAGCTTGGCGGCCTGGGCCGCACCTCGCACCTGGGCCGGCTGCCAGGAGCTGCTGCAGGGTTCGTACCTGCTGTACTCGCAGCTGCCGGCGGCTTGTGGCCAGTGGGCACAAAACACTTACACGTGGGGCACGAAGCTAACTCGCGCCGAGTGCCTGGCGGCCTAGAAGAGCCAGGGCGGGGCGGCAAGAGGGGGCGGCCCCCCGATCTCCAACCGGAAGAAAAAGAGGGGGAATGGGCATCGTCCCGGTTTCTGAAGTGGGTTCTTTGAAGTCGTGCGCCACAAAGGGAGCTGGTTAGTCTTGCCCGCCAAAGGAAGAAGGCCAGGCCATTACAACCCAGAACTCTTGGTTCTTTTTTTGGCTTTCTTGCTTGAAAGGTGTCTGTAGGCAAAGCCGTGTGCGTTGGGGCAGACGGCACAGGGCGGACATGGGAGTGCCCCTCCCGGCCGGTCTTGGCCGGCGCAGCTAGCTGTGAGCAAGGGGCCCTTAAGCCCCCGGGCCGGTGTAGACTACGCGGGCGCGGGCGAGCGCGGACGGGCCCCCGCGTGACCAGCGCACGTCCACCTCTCGCGCCCCCCCGTCGCTACCGCGCACACAGACGAGGGGCGGAAAGTTGCCGCAGTGCAGCAGGTACAGCCGCACGGGCGGCGCGCCGGGGGGTGCGCACAGCGTGAGCCGCCGGCAGCCCGGCCCCCCCGCGCCCCGCAGCACGACCACTCGGTTCAGGGGGCAGAGTCGCAACAGCCACGCCCGGTCGGGGGGGCTCAGGGGCCCGGCACTCAGCAGCACACGCTGCACACACGGCAGCGCCAGCCCCCGCGGGCTGCGCAGCGCTTGCCACAGGGCGCCCTGGACCTCGCAAGCTACCTCCGGGGCCAGCCAGGGCCGGGCGGTCTGTAGGCAGGCCAAGCGGTCCGGCTGCCCGAGCGAGACGCCCGCCCAGGGCTGGTAGTAGCCGCGGGCGAAGAGATCGTGGTCGAGCCCGTTCGGCCAGTGCAGCCCCTGGCAGTGCAGCAGTGTGTGCCGGAAGAAGGCCGGCGGGGGGGCCGGCAGCAGCAGGGGCGCCTGTGCGGTGGGCGCTAGCCCCAGGAGCCACAACTCCCGGGGCGCGCGGCCCGGGTGGACGCGGAGGCGCCCCGCCCGCTCCGGGCCCACCCCTAGCAGCAAGGTGTGCTGCGGCGACAGAAAACGGAGGCCCAGCTCGTCCTGGCCGTCCACGGCGCCCAGCGCGGCCGTCAAGTCGTACTGGGTCTGCGAGTCGCGGTCGTCGTCTTCGATGACAGTGAGAGCGCACTGGCCCCGGACGGTGAGGCTGGGCAGGCCCCAGCCTACCTTGGTTTCCGCCAGGCGCGGGCAGTCTACCAGTACGACCCCGGCCGGCCGGGGCGCCCGTGCAGCGGCGAACGTCGGGAGGAGCAAGCCCTTCAGGGTAGACAAGCCGCAGTCTTCGAACCACAGGTTCTCGGCGGTGGTGGAGACAAACCGCGGGCGCTGGCAGCCCCGCAGGCACAGCTTCAGGGGCGGTGGCTCCGGGCACAAAAACACGACCGTGTGAGCTCGTGGTAGCACCAGCGTGGTGTCGGGGGCGCGGGCCGCCGGCGCCGCCCTCCGCCAGCAGCGGGCGGCGCAGCCCGGGCGGGGGCTGGGGCGCAGCGACACACGGCAGTCCAGCAGGGTGTCCGAGGCAAGCGCCCAGGCCGGGCGCGCCCCGCCGGCCGCCGCGTCCGTGCACTGGAGCCACAGGGTGCGGAGCCGGCCGAAGGCGGCCGGCAGCAGAGTGAACAAGGCCTGGAGATCCACCCCGCCCCCACCGCGGACGTGCAACTTCTCCACCAGGCCCGGCCGGAAGAAGTGGCCGGCCCCGCCGGGGGGGCGCTCGCACAGCTGCCGCAAAAAGTCGGACACGTAGGCCCGGCCGGCGGTCGGCTGGGCCGCGCGGCAGTCGAGCTCCAGGCGGCGGAACCAACCCTTCGCGAGCCAGCTGCACCACACGGCGGGGGTAAAGGCGCGCTGTACCCTCAGCAGGCGCTGCGCGCGGCCTTTCGCCGCGCCCCAGCATCCCCGGTCCGGCAAGAGCGCCAGCAGCCCCCGGACGTGCGCAACGAACACGGCGGTGGGGGCCGCGCCGTCCGCGCGGAGGCAGGCTACCCACGCGTGGCCGGGGGCCGGGCGGTTGCGCAGCGCCGGGGCCGCTGGTGGCGGGGGGGGCGTCCCTGCCACACCCACCCGGTGGCACGGCGCGGCGTAGTACTCGTCGGTGAGCCGGTCGCGCTCCGACGGCGGCAGCCCGGCCCTGTCTAGGACAGACAGGAACTGCAGGCCGCCCGGTGTCCGGCGCCCGCGCAGGCCCGCCGCCTCTCCGCGCAGGGACGCCAGCCGGCTGCACAGGCTGGTCCACACGGGCCGGTCCAGGGCGTAACAAAACAGCAGGTACGACAGGACCACCCGGCGCACTAGGCGGAGCAGCAGGAGCAGCCTGGCGTCGTCCAGCTGGGTGCGGGAGGCGCCGCTGAGCCGCAGGTGCAGCAGGTCCGGCACGGAGAGCAAGCCCGTGCCACGGATGTGTTCGGCCGCTACCTCCAGCGCCGCCTCCCGCGTGGTGCGCAGCGCGAGCGCACCGGGCGGGGCCCGGGCCGGTCCGGCGGCGCGGAACATGGTGGCGTGGGGCCAGCCGTGGGGGCCAGCCGTGGGGGCTAGCATAACTCCGTCTCCCCCCTTGGCTGCCCCACAGTTTCCGAGGAAAGAGCGTCTCCCCCCTTGTCCCGGGGGTGGCAAGTGGGTGTCGGCACGCGCAAGCAGTCTGGGGCGTGAGTGGGCGTGTGGGTGCCGTGCGGGGGGAAGAAGGAGGGAGAGGGAAGAGGGGACAACGCCCCTTCCCCCTTGGTAGCTCCCTTCCCTTTTGTCCCGCTCTTTTTGGCATGCCGTGTGTCAGAGGAGGCCGCGTCAGGGTTCTTCCCCCTTCCCTCTTCTCCCCCCGCTCCGAATCCCCGTAGTGCCTCGTACTGCGGAAGAATAGTAAAGCCCCGGTCTTCCCGCCCACCCGATCGTCTTCGGTCCTCACCGCAACTAGCATGCCGGCCGTGATCGGCTGGGTGCTGGCGCTGCCGCTTGCCAGCGGCTTTTGCAGGTTCCAGCTGACATCCACACCATCGCCGACGCCCTGGCCCGGACACAGCACGACACAGATCCCGGCATGGAGCACATCACCGAGCCTGACACAGAGCCCGTCGCAGAGCCCGATGCGGTCGCTGACACAGAGCCTGTCGCAGAGCCCGTCGCAGAGCCTGTCGCAGAGCCCGTCACAGAGCCTGTCGCAGAGCCCGGCACAGAGTCCGGCACAGAGCCTGTCGCAGAGCCCGCCACAGAGTCCGGCACAGAGTCCGACACAGAGTTCGGCACAGAGCCTGTCGCAGAGCCTGTCGCAGAGCCCGACACAGAGCCCGACACGGAGCCCGGCGCAGAGTCTGACACAGAGTCCGGCACAGAGCCCGACACAGAGTTCGGCACAGAGCCTGTCGCAGAGCCCGACACAGAGCCCGACACGGAGCCCGGCGCAGAGTCTGACACAGAGCCCGGCACAGAGCCCGACACCGAGCCCGTCACAGAGTTCGACACAGAGCCTGTCGCAGAGCCCGACGCGGTCGGCGACACAGAGCCCGTCACAGAGTTCGGCACAGAGTCTGACACAGAGCCCGACACAGAGCCTGTCGCAGAGCCCGACGCGGTCGGCGACACAGAGCCCGTCACAGAGTCCGGCACAGAGCCCGACGCCTACGCGCAGCGGCACTCCGTCGCAGTCGGTTACGGGGTCGGTGACGCCTTCTGCCTCTCGGTGCGTCCAGGACGGAACACACTGCTACGGGGCTGCTTTTGACAGTGCGTGTGGCCAGCTTGGCGCCAACTCTAGTTGCTGGTACTCCACCGATTTTACCTCTCCGTCCTCGTGCGACGACAGCAGTTGTACTACGGGTTGCGGTCGGAAAACACCCCTTCTTGTCTGGTTGAGCTAGGCTGTCTGTGCATGCGCCTTTTTTGCTTTGCACTCTTCCCTCCCCATGAGCTTTGTGTTGGTCTGCAGTGGGCTGTGTCACCAGGTCTCCGCTCAGCTACGATCCAGCATCGCCCTGCAAGCCCTGCTGTCCCGGCCTCGGGCTGGGTGAATTCTGTGGCTTCGGAGATTTCGGTGGTCTGGCCTGGGCAGAACAAAGGTGCCCCTAATGACTCTGTTTCTCCTCACTATCGATTCTAGAGCGCCAGCGGGAGAGAGAGAGAGAGAGAGAGAGAGAGAAGTACTGGTCTGGCGCGAGGGGAAGAGAACACAGGCACCTTACACGAGACGCACACCACCTGCCAGCACGAGTGAGTGCATGTTGTACAGGCGCGTGCGCGTATATTCTTGATCTCCCTGGGGTGCAGGTGCCTAAACTACTCTATCCCGGGCTTCGGTTCCCCAAGATATGCGCTCAGTTGCGTCGAGATAGACAAGAGTTCGAAACAACCGACAAGCCAGTGTTACTTCCAGGGGAGCGCAGTCGGACGGGATCCGGTTAGCCCCTGCTGCCAGAACGGATCCCGCTGCTGCACCCCCGGCTTCACCGACACGTGCCTGTACTGCTGCCAGACCTCGACTGAGTGCTGTGGCGCCGACTTTGCGACTTCGTGTAGGCAGATCTCAACCGCGGCTGATCCGTACGTCTGTTGGTACAAGAACTACAGCAGCTCGCTCCTGCCCCTCGGCGCAGGGGTCTGTAATACCGCCAGCCACCCTGGCACCTGCGCTATGGGCTGTGGTAAGACATGGCCTCTCTTCCCTGTGCCAGGCCCGCGGCCTCCTGCCGGAGCTTTGGTGCAAGCCCGGCTGCCACGTGTGCTGTGGTCTTTGGTTGCTGGCAGGCGCTCGTAGCTAGGCCAACACTCACGTTCAATGGTTGCTCTGGTTTGTTAGCGCGCTGCGTCTCGTCCGGCTCCTCCCTGGCGGCCGGGGGTGTCTGTCGGCCCTGTTGTCCGGAGCTCGGGTTCGGCGACCTGTGCGGCCCGGGCCTCGTGGGCACTACCGAATACAGGTGCCTCAACTACTCGATCCCCGGCTTGGGCCAGGCGAGATACGCGCTGGCCTGCACCCTGCTGGACTCGGCGGACATGCAGCCGCTCTCTCCGTGCCAGTTCGAGGGCAGCGACACCGGTATAAACCCCGTCCCTTACTGCCTCCAAAGCGCGACGAACTGCTGCGGCGTACCCTTCGGGGGCAACTGTACCCAACGCAGCTCTGCGGCACGGAACGTTACTTGCTGGTACTCCGACGGCTGGGTCGCTTCTCCCAGTGACCAGGGCTGGGCCCCCCAGGCAGGCACCTGTGCGGAGCCGCGGGTGTGTCTGTCGGGCTGCACGGACGGGGACCTGGCTGACATAATCGGTCCTGCTCTCGCCCCTTTCGCACCCCTCTCTCTTTCTCCTGTGGCAGAGCCACGTGATTGTGCGCCTGAGCCGCCCGCACGGAGCGGGGCCGTTAGGCCGGCCCGGCTTCCTGCACCTAAACGCCTAGCTCGCTCCCCCTTCCCCCCCGCGCCTTGCTTCCTGGCGCCGGCCCCGCTGAGGCTGACATCGTCTAGAACATACCCACCTAGGCGCGGACAACTCGCCCGCGCCCGCAAACACGCAGGACACGGCCGCGCTGGCACATTCGCACGCATACACAGGGGCCAGCAAGACTTGCGTGTGCTTTTTGCCGTAGGGACCCCTATGGACGGATGCTTCCACTACGCCAGTCAATACTCGGCGGGTAACATCCTGTATAACGGTGGTGGTACCTGCGGCCCCTGCTGCAAGGGCCTAGCAGAGTTTGACCCGTGCGATCGCGTGAACCCTGAGTTCCAGTGCTTGAACTACTCGATCCCCGGCCTCGTCGACACCTACGTGCTCGCCTGTGGACCGGCACGCTCGGGTGTCGGCTGCTCTTTCCAAGGAGCCATGGACTACGTACTACCCGTACGCCTCAGTCCGTAGCACCGGATCTCCCCCCCTCTCCGGGTGTCACTGACAAGGCGGTGCGGAGGCCCGCCCCTCCTGGCCGCCGCGGCCCCACACCGGGCCCCGCGCCTGGCCTCAGTCGCGCGGGCCGGTCCGGCTGGGAGGAGCGGGCACGTCTGCGGTGTGGCAGGTGCACCGCGCCGCCGCACCGACGGAGCGGAGTTTTGGCTGGTGGCGTCCCCGGCCCCGGCCGCGCTGGATCATAAAACACGAACAGTCCACGCCAAGATTTTTATTGACACCGGCCGAAACCACAGGACGACCGCCCTCTCTCCCAGGCCTCCGGGCAGCGAGAGGCTGGCACCGAGTGGCCGAGCGAGCCCCTCCCCCCCCGGGGGGAGCCTGGTGGTGCCCAGGCGATTCAGTGTCAGGCCGGGTGTCCGTGGCTAACGACCACCCGGTCGGGGGCGGGAGCCCTCCTCGAGCCTGCTCTTGCCGTGGATCCCCCCTCCCCCGAAACAATACGAGCCCACGAGCACCGACAGCGCCACCGGCCAGTCGCGCCGCACGTGGCGGAGGTGCGGGTCTAGGTACTGACGAAAGAAGCGGTGGAAGGGCTGCTGGCGGGCGTGCGCGGGCAGGCACAGCGCCCCCCGGCCCTCCGGCTGCCCCCCCTCCCCCGAGAGCTCCGTCACCTCGAAGCTCTGGGCAAAGTACTCGGACCACTCGGCGGCGGCGGGGGCAGAGACGGGCACTCCGTCGTAGTTGGGGCGCACCCGAAAGGAGCGCAGGGCGTAGCGGGGCCCGGCCCGCTGTACCGCGGACGCTAGCACGTCGCGTAGCCCGGACGCGGCGCTCGGCGGGGGAGGGGCCAGGGCGTCGAGGAGCAGCGCCGTGTCCGCCGGGTGCAGAGCCTGGCTGCCGGCGGTAGAGTGCGGGCCGGGCCCGTCGCCCGGCTCGAGGACACGCAGCCGCACCGTGAGTTCGTGGCGCCGGCTCTGGCCCGTGAGGGAGTCTAGTTGGGCCGGCCAGAATTGTCCGTCGTACCACAGCCACAGCGCGTCCTGTGGCCTGGCCCCCAGCGCCAACAGGGCGAACGAGCACTCGGAGCTTAGTTCGTCCTGCCTGCGCCGCGCCTCGTCATGGGCCAGGCCGTGAAACACGGGCTCGAGCGCGCGGCGCACAGCCTCCGCTCCTGCCTGTCGCAGCAGCTCCAGGCAGCGACCGAGGTTGTCCTGCCCCAAGCTGCAGGCAGGCCAGGCGCTGAGTGCCAGGGCCCGCCCCAGGGCGTTGTGCCGGAAGGCGCAGCCGCACCGCGGGGCGCTGCCGTGCGGCTTGGGCCCCGTGCAGCGGGGGTGGGCCCTGGTGGCCCGGTGCTGCAGCACGCCGGCAAAGAAGGCCACCAGCTTGTCCGTGGCGCTGGGGTCGGGCGCGCAGCCCGTCGACAGCGCGTGGCGCGAGCCCACCGATAGCATACAGTCCGCCACCGCGGCCGGGGTGCACGAGGCCTGGGCGCCGATCGCCGCGGTGAGAGCCGCCTTGTTGAGGGACACTAGCCTGGCCGCCAGGAAACAGTCCTGCGGGCCGGGGCGCAGGGGCCACCTGGTCCGGGAAAACGCCCGGCGCTTCGGGGGCGTCCCGGGCCGGCATAGGCCGCGAGGCGGCCCCGCTTCTTCCGACTTTTCAGCTCGTGGGTTATCACGGCTTGGAAGTACCTGGCCCAGAAGCTCGAGTGTGGCACGTCCTCCTCGGCGGAGTCGCCGCCGAGGTCGCTAAGTCCGGCAGCGCTAGACATGAGCGGCTTCGGCCGGTGCTGGCTTGGGCGGCTTCGGCCGCTCGTGCTTTGTGGGGTAGACTGTACCCCCGCGCTGTCCGCTACCCTCCCTGCGCCAGGGCGCGCACGCACCGCGGGGGGCCGGGGAGAGGGGGAAAGCGAACGGCGCCGCGTGCCCCCCTCGGTGGCACGCGTGCCACGGGCGGCGCCGCGTGCCCCCCTCGGGGGCGCCGCGTGCCCCTCGAGGGGGGGGGGGGGCGGGCGCCCGCGCGCGCCCGTGGGCCCCGGACGGGGGGGGCGCTCGCCGGCGCGGCGGCGGACGCGCGAGGCCGGGCGCGCGACGCACGCTGCGCCGGGGGGAGGACGCCAGCTCCCGGTCCCGGCCACAATTCAATTCCGCTCGCTGGAGGCAGAGCCTATGTCTACCCCCTCGTGTACCGCCGACTTGCTCCCCCCGACCCCTCTTCCGTCTCCGACCGCGGCGGCGCGGACGCTGGCCGGCGCACTGGCCGACGCCCCGGCCGGCGCCCCGGTGCAGGCGGGCCAGAAGCGCCGTGGCGCAGACGCCCGCCCCTCCACACCCCCGCCACCCCTCAAGCGGCGCAAAGCTGTCTTTGGTCGCCGGGCCCGTGCCGAAATGAAGTTTGCCCGCGCCACCGCCGAGGTGCACCGACAGCCACACCAGGCCGCCTATCTCGCCCGGCTCAAGGCCCAGTGGCAGCAAAAGGTCCTGGCTGAGGTGATGGCGTGCCTGCTCCACTTTGGGACCGGGGAGGCCGACCAGTGGGACACACAGGAGATCCTGCGGGACCTGGAGCAAAAGGGAGAGGAAGAGTGCGAGAGCGACGACGACGAGGGAGCGGACGGCTCCTTTTCTCACCCCCTGGCAGCGCTCTTCTACTTTGTGGATCAGGACTTTGACGGGTCTGGTGACGGGTGGGTCGAAGGCCGAGAGAGCTGGGGCTACGTCATCGCGAGGCTGGAGGCAGTGCCCCAGGAGGTACCCGCGCTCAGAAGGGCCATCCGTGACCTAGCGCTAGGCAACATCTTCTCTTAGCACCCACCGTTCTGTTTTAGGAAGTAGAAGGAAGGGCTTACGAACGTTATTTTTTATTAAAGGCACCGTTCTGTTTTTGACAGCCAGGCGGGGGAGGCAGTTGGTTGGGCTCCGCACCCGCTGCCTGCCTTGTGGCCGGCCGGCAGCACGGGCCGGACTACGAAGGAGAAGAGAGGCGGACGGAGGACCTGCGGAGAGCCCCCCACTAACAGTTGCGGGTGGCAGGCGAAAGGGGCGGAGGGAGGGGGGGGGCCCGCCCTCCCCTCAAGTGGTGTAGCGGCCCTGGCGATCGACCTGCCTTTGCTTCTTGGGGACGATGCTGTCGCGCCGGAACTGTTCGGCGCCCAGGGGCCCGCACCGGCGGTAGGTAGGCTGCTCGCCCCCGTCCAGCCACGAAGACACGCGCACAATGTCGCCGGGCCGCACGCCCCACCAGCGAGCGGCGGGGTCGCCGCTGTGCAGGACGGGGAACTGCTCCTGGGGCAGCACCGAGTAGGTCCTGGCCAGCTCGCTCACTTCCTCCGGGGCCAGCACCCGGTGCTGCGCGAAGTACGGGCCGTGCGTGTCGGGCGGGAACAGCAGTTCGTCCTCGGTCCAGAACTCCACGGTCCAGCCCAGGCCGCGCGCGCGGCCCGCCAGCAGCTTGGCCACGGGCTGCCGCTTGCGGTGGAGGAGCCAGACGGTGCGGGGGCCCGCCCCGTGCCGGTCCTCCAGGCCCTGCAGCCAGGCCTCGGCCGTCGCGCTGCTGAGGGAAGCCCCGCCCGGATCCTGTGCCCTGCCCCAGCACACCGACAGCGGGGGGAGCGGCTGGGCCGCCGCGCCCGGGGGCAGGAACGGCAGCCACTCACCCACTACGTCCCGTGGGTGCGACAGCAGCCGGGCGTAGCCGCGCTGCACCAGCAGCCTCGTCAGGTGCTCGGCTACGACGGAGCCCAGCCACCCACAGTCACACGCAGAGCCGTTCACGCACACGAGTTCGCTGCCCTGGCAGTCGGGGCAGGCGTGCTGGCGCGGGATGCGGGCCGCGCGGGAGCGGGCCCCCGGCCTGGCCGCTAGGTAGTCGTCCACGCTCAGCATTTCTGCCGGCCGGGGGCGGGCGGCCCCCCCTGCCCGGGGCCCAGGGGGGGGGAGAAGACAGGTTTCGTCGGGGCCTCCCCCCCTCCGCCCGACGACCTCCCCCCCCTCCTCCTGCCAGCCTTCTCCCCCCCCCCCCCCCCGCGCGCCCGGGCACGGGCGTGGCGCCACGCCCGGGGCGGGGCGCCCCGCCGCCTCCCCCCCGGGCGCGCGCGGGGGGCGGGCCGGGCCAGCTCAGCCCCGCCGTACACGCGGCCGGGGGGCAGAAAGCCCCTGCTATGGCACCCTCCGCCGCGCGTGCTGCCCGGCGCCGGGGCACGGTCAAGTACAGTTTCCAGGGGTGGCGCCGCGGACCGCTGCTGGGCAGGTACAGGCCGGGGCACGGCCGGCGCTGGACGGCCTGGGTGCCGGCCTGCCGGCCCTGCGCACGGAGAAGCCTCTTCCGGCGCGCCGGGGCCGCCACGCCCGGGCTGTGCGGGCGCCACGCCCGTCAGGCGGCGGACTCCGAGACAGAGACCGACCCGGAGACAGAGACCGACCCTGAGGAGACGGACGCTGACACGGAAGCGGGCGCTGACACGGAAGCGGGCGCCGACGATCGTGTCGGGCCCGGCGGCGGCACCCCGCCCGCGGCGGGCGGCGAGCACCGCCGGCCGCCACCGGCGCTCGCGGGCGGCGAGCACCGTCCACAGTGGCTCCTGCAGCTCCAGAGCTGGAGCGCCGGCCTACGGCCAGCGCAGGCGCAGTCCGGGGGAGCGGCGGCGGGGGGCGGCCGGCCGGCGGCGCCCCTCCCCCCCGCGGGAGCTACGTAGGCCCCGTGGGGGGCACCCGCGGGCGCTACGTAGGCCCCCCCCGACGCCTCCCCCCCCCCCCCCACCGGCCCACGACCCACCCCCCGCGGCCCCCCCGCCCCCTCCCCGGCCCCTTGGGTCGGCGGCACGGTACTACCACAGAACGCCAGCACCCAGCGGGCCACGATGAGGAACTACGCGCAGCGCGAACCCCTGGGCCCTTCCTGTTCCTGCTCCGGCCACCTAGCCGACGAAGGCCCCGCCGACTTCGTCCTGGAAGAGCACACGATTCGCTTCGGCTGTGGTTGTACGTTTGACTTGGCCAGCGGCCGGGCGCTGCAGCTGTGCGACCTCTAGCCAGGCCTCGCGCAGCAGCCGCGCGGGCTAGGGGCTGCTAAGCCCGGCCCTGACGTCTGGACCGCCTCGTCCTCCCCCCCCACGCGCACGACGGGCGCGCTTAGCGCCGGTGGCCACGCGGTAGCGCTAGTCCGTCCACCGCGCACGTGCGCACATTAAATTACCAATCCCTGACAGCCACCCCCGCCCTCGGGCCGTAGGAAAGTAGCCAGCCCCCCTCGGGGCTTCTATGCCGGGCTTGGCCTTTTAATGAGCCGGCGTCCCCTCCCCTTCCTCGCTCCGGTGCCTGGCCGGGTTTGGCCGCTAGCCAGACTACGCGACCCTCTCTCTCTCTCTCGCCCCGGCGCGCTGCCGGCCCCCTCCCCTTGTCCCGCTCCGGTGCTGAACCCCCACTGGGCCAGTAGAGGACAACCGGCTAGCTTGAGTGTGAGGTCGCCGCGCGGTCCGTCCTGAGGGGCGGGCAGGTCTAGGGTGCCGAGCGCAGCACAGTCACGAACCGTGAGCTCCAGCGGGAGGCGCAGGGGAGGCAGCGACAGTTGCCTCAGCTGATTACACTCCTGGACGTGGATGGAGAGCCGCCGGCCTTCGCCGGCTACCCGCCGGACCCCCGGCTCGGGGCAGAAGCGCATTTCTTCGAGCGCCGCACAGTCATGCACCGTGAGCGACAGCGGGATACTATCCCCATTATCACGAACACCTGCAACTTCAGCCGGGCAGAGTCTCTTCGCCACTGGGCACTGCAAAGTCGCAGGGCTCCCCGCCCTGGCACGTTCGTTAGTGAAGCTCCGACGCAGAGCCTCCTGCACGCCGCCGCAGCTGTTGTCTGGGCAGGCTCTGGCCCGCCGCCGCACCCGTCGCCCGGGCATGCCCAGCTACCTCCTGTTACCCCCTGTTCCCCCCCCTCGTTCCCGTGGTTACTGTGCACTAGCCAGCCACGCCACCGCCCGCGGCGGAGGGGGGCGTCCGCCGGACCGGCAGTGCCGCGCGGCGCAGACCGTGGCGCACAGCGCGAGCACGGCCCACGCCAGGGCCCCGCAGGCTGCCAGGCGCCTGGTGTACCGGTCGGTGCACACCAGGACGGACGTGTAGGCCACGCGGCACTGGTAGGCGTCGTGGCAGGTCACACGGAAGCGCAGGGTCACGTCGGGGTGGGCGGGCTGGCGCAGGCCTGCTCGGCTGCTGACCTCGAGCACGTCGGGGGGGTAGAACCGCTCCTCCACCCGGGGCCCGCGCACGCGCACGGCGTCGTCCTGGTAGTGCCACTCCACCGCGCCACACGTGGTCGCGAGTACGCTCGCGACCTCCAAGGACTCGCACTGCGGGAACCTGACGAACGGCTGCACCTCGAACACCGTCGCGCTCTCTAGCGGCCCCAGCACTAGGTGGTGTGCGTAGGGCCGGGCGGCGGAGGCGGGCTCGGCGCACAGCGCCTGGTACAGAGGCCCTTGCACAGATAGTAGTACTAGCCGCGGGCTGGGCCCGGCGCACCACACTGACCACAGGCGCCATAGCTGCAGCCGGGACATGACTGCTAGCACCGGCCTGGGGGCAAAACTCCCTCCCTCCCCTGGGTCCCAGAAGTTGCGACCAGGGGCGCGCGGTGCGTATGCGTGTGGGTAGGTGTGTGTGTAGTCAGTAGGTGTGTAGTAGGTGTCTAAGCAGGACCGGGGAAGGGGAGGGGAGGGGGTGTGCGTCCTCCGCTCCGTACCCCCAGCCCCCCCTCCCACCCTTCGCCCTCCCCATCCCGCCGGGGCGTGCCAGTGTTGCTGCTGGGGGAGGGGCTAAGCGCGAGGAGGGGGGAGGGCACTGCTTCCTCCTCCCCCCAGACAGGCGCCGGCGGCGGTACTCGTGCCAGCCGCCCGCCCCCCCTTCCAGCGAGTACCGGGGAGGGGGCCACGTCCGCGGGCGGGCACGCGGGCGGGCACGCGGCCGGCGCGCCTGGGGGGGGCGCCACGCTCGGGCGCGTGGGCTGGGGGGCCGGGACGTGGGTAGGCATGCGGCCGGCGCACCTGGGGGGGGGGGCGCCACGCTCGGGCGCGTGGGCTGGGGGGCCAGGACGTGGGGGCGGACAGTTTCCCCCCGGCAGGAGTGGCGCCCCTGTGTGTCACCTTCCCCCTCAGCTGGCCTCCTCTCCCCCAGAATCCGCTGTCCTGCGCCGCGCACCGGGCCGCCGCGAATGGAGCCCCCTGCCCCCCCGCTGCCCGGCTGGGTCGACCCGCCGGGACCCGACGACGAGCCGGAGCCGCCGGGGCGGCCGTTGGTGGATGTGGAGGCGGGCGCAGGTTTGCTGCGCGTACCAGGGGCCGGGCCCAGGTGCTTGTCCGGGCGTTTTGGCGTGCCGGGCAGGTTCGACCCCCGGTGCACCTCGTCGCCCATCCCCTGCCTCGTCTTGTCGCCCGAGGTGGCGACCAAGCTGTTGCGCAGCCTCCTCTGGGCTTTTGTGCTGGGCGGTGGCTCGTGGGACGTGGTCGCTAGCCTGCAGGAGGTGTGTGGCGGCGGCGGCCAGCCCCCCTGTGCCTGTTGGTCGTGCGATCTGAGGCGCGTGTCGCGCTGCTGGCACGACCTCGACGGCTGTTGGTGCTGGAAGTGCCGGGTGAGGGAACGCTTTCCCGAGAGGCGGTTGCTGGTGTACGCCGAGGGCGGGGCAGAAGACGAGCGCCCCCACCTGCTCGAGCTCGGCTCCCGGATTGCGGCCCGGTTGGACCTGGGCTTCTGGAGCTCCGACGCGGCGTGGGAGAAAACGGGCTTGTCTAGGCTGTGCCGGGAGCGGCCGGCCTGGCTCGAGCAGCTGGAGCCACTCTGTGCGGCGCTGGGGTGCCAGAGCCAGTGGCAGGAGGCGCTGCGCGGGGGCCGCCGCCCGGCCGGGGCCCGCGAGGACCGCCGGCCCAGGCGTTTGCTGGCTGTCCTGTCGGAGCCCAGGGCCTCTGCCTGCGCCTGCCGTGCCTGCCGGCGGTACAATGCGCTAGGCAAGCTGGGCCTGCCCGACCAAGCGCAGCTTTGCGCCCAGGAGGGCTGCGGCCACGCGGGCCCGGCCCCGGAGACGCGCCGGGGGGCGCTGGCCTACCACTTGCAAAGGCAACGCAGCCTGCTACAACGCTTGTCCTGCCAGAACATTTGGTGGGTCAGGTATGACTCTCGGGGGGAAGTGGCCCTGCAGCCCCGCCACGACGTGTTCCATGGTTTCGCCAAGACCACTGCCTGCCTCGACGGCCTGTGCGCCTTGGTCGACCGGGCCGAGCCGGCCAGGACGGGCCAGCCGCAGGGCCGGGACTGTGCTTTTGGCTACTGGGGCAGGGACGGCCAAAGGAAGCTGTGTGTCTTCCTAGCGCAGGGGCCGGACGGCTCCGCGCTCCGGGACGAGTGCCACCGGTGGCGGCGAGAGAGGGGGTTCGTGTGTACCTTGGCCGAGTACTTGCACCCGGTCGCGGTGCTCAGCTGGAGCGAGAAGCACTCGCCCGCCTGCAGCCCGACTACCAGCCAGGGCCGGGCCGCGCGCCGTGTCGTCCGCATGCTACAATCGGCACAGGCGAGGGCCGCCCGGGGCTAGGGAAGGCAGCGGCGTCCAGTGGCCCCGGCCGCACTGGCTGGTGGACGGGCTGCTAGTGCCGGGCGGTGAGGTTTTCGCCTATGACGGCTTCCAGGCCTACCAGCCCGTGCTGCTGTATTTCTCGCAGCACGACAGTGAGTAGAGTAGCGTGGTCCCGCCGGGACGTGACAACGACGTTTTGCTTGCTCAGTAAAAAGCCGAGATTTTGGTGGGGAGGAGCGCCGGGGGACTACCCCCCCCTCCCGGTGGGGGGTCGGCCTCGGCCGAGCGGTCCGGGCCATCCCTAGTAGCCGCGCGGACCGGGAGAGCCCCCAAGAAAAGCGCGCCCAGGGTGGCCGGCGGGGCAGAGCCCGCCGGGTGCTAGCAGAGAGTTCACAGCAATTGAGAGAGAGGGAGAGGGTGGAGAGGGAGAGGGAGGGGGCGTGCGAGGAGAGGGAGGTCTGTCCTTTTCTGGCCTTGGTCGTGCACCCTAGGTAAAAAGTACCCAGGGCTTGGCGAGCGGGCGCACAGAGCCAAGCATGGCTAGCTCACAGCCCGACCTGCCGCGCTTGTCCGCCATACTACCTTATCTCCGCGGAATCGACCGTTTTGCGTCCTCGTGTCTCGATCCGTACTGGGGCACTCCAGAGCGAGAGTACCTACAGCGCTCAAGTGTGCTCCTGCGGTGTTTGCATCGCTACGCCTGTACTCTCCAGAGAGAGGCAGGCTCCGGCCTGCAATACCTGCAGTCTGTTCTCGACGCCTTAAACGCCGGCATCCCCCAGGTCAGCCATACTCTACAACTCCCGGGCTCGGAGATCAACAACCCGCGGGTGTGGCAGTTGGCCGTGAAGGAGCTGAACAAGCAGCGCAGCTTCGTCTGCCCTTGGTCACTACCAACCAACGTCGGGGGGGCCCTCCGCGAGACCTTAGCTTGGCGGGCCCTGGAGGACGTCGTCGCCCTGTTCTCGCCTCAGACGTCCACGGCGTCCCAGCAGCACGAGGAGCCAGAGGAGGACGAGGACCTCCGGTTTCCGGGGGACGTCCCACCCCCGCCGCCAGGGTCCCTAGACCTCACCGTGATCGTTGAACGGCCAGAGCACGGCGGCGAAGAAGCGCTGACGCCAGGCAGCACGAGGTGCTTCCCCTTTGTGCAGTCGCAGAGGAGTCAAGGATCTCGGGGGGTTACTCGTCTGCACTTGCGGGGCTTTGCTTTGGTCTTGCCAAGCTCTGACGACGAGTTCGAGCTTGCGCGGCAGACCACTCTAAGCCAGCTGAAGTTCTCGGAGCTCGACTGCTCCAGAGTCGTGCACAAGGCCAAGGTGAAGCTGACGGGGTGTAGCGTGCTCGAGGAATTTGCGTTGACGCGGCGTCGTCCATCGGCCACGGAAGGCGACCTGGTCCAGCTACCGCTGTACTTCACGAACTGTCCGGCTCTCCGCCTGGTCGACACCTCTACGGGCGGCAGCGGCCCGCAGCCCGTCGCGATTACGCTAAGCGGCGTGAGAAACGCAGTGGTGCTCAAGCCCGGCGCTGGAGACTTTGCGCTGACGGTAAAGTCCAGCCATGTGAGTGTCGTACGCATGCAGAGCCCAGAGCCCGATACGGCTGGCCAAGTGCAGCTGGATTTCTCGGACTGTTCCCTGCTGGAGCACGTAGTCTGGTACGGGCTGCAAGTGGCTACTAGCAACGTTACTGCCAAGTTCGAAAAAGTCGACCTGCTGAAGGAAGTGGCATGGCCCGACCTGCGCCTAGCGCAAGGGTCTTTCAGCCTCATAGCGACCTTAGCCGGCAGGCAGACTAATAACGATTCTAGCGATTACTACCGAGATCACCGTAAAGAATACACCATCGGGCTACCAAAACTGCAGATCTGCCAAGGGGACCTGACCTGCGAACTCCAGGGGTGCCAGTACCTGCGGCGATTTGAGCTACCGCAGCTAGAAACTGTGCGCGGGAACCTGAAACTGAGCCTGGACTACTGTTTTCAACTGGAGTCCTGCCAGCTGCCCCGGCTTGTCTCTGTCGGCGGCGACCTATGCCTGGAACTACATGCTTGCTCCGCAGGGTTTAGTTCATCCTACGCTCCACTGCCCGAGTTAGTGCTGCCGGAGCTGCAAAACTGCAGGTCTGTTTCCTTGGATCTGAATGCCCCATGGCTGCAAACTGTCAGCCTGCCCAAGCTACGCCAACTGGAGCGAGAACTGTACATAAGAGCCAGGAATTGTAACCACCTGGAACTCTGCCAGCTGCCTAGCCTGACCACGTGTGGGTCGGCTGTCGTGCAGCTCACGTTCAAACGTTGTGCCATACTAGAGGCACTGACGCTGCCGCGGAGCCTGGCATGCAAGAAGCTGGAGCTCAAGTTCGCACAAAGTGCCGAACTAAAGGCACTGACGCTGCCGCGGAGCCTGGCATGCGAGAAGCTGGAGCTCGACTTCAGCTACTGTGCTGGACTAGAGACACTGACGCTGCCACCGAGCCTGGCATGCGAGAAGGGGCTGGAGCTCAGGTTCACACGATGTGCCAAACTAAAGGCACTAACGCTGCCACCGAGCCTGGCATGCGAGACGCTTAAGCTCGACTTCGATGCTGTACCGGACTAGAGACACTGACGCTGTCACCGAGCCTGGAATGCAAGGAGCTGGTGCTCAACTTCCGACAATGTACCGCGCCCCTGACCGTCCGCTTTCCTACCAACACAGAAAAGCAGGAGGACGCTCGTCTCTATTACCGGGATTGCCCTCGGCTCCAACTAAACAACGTGCCTCTGTCTTATGAAGTAACCCACCTAGGGTAATTTTCTTCGTAGGTACCTGCAGGAACAACGCTGTTCTCTTGGGGTTTCGCTGCCGCAGGACAGGGGGGAAGAGCGAGGAGAGGGTGATCTTTCCCAAAGAGGAACGTGTCGTATTAAAAAAGCCCTCGTGTGCGTGATGATGCTGATGTGGGCGAGGTAGAAAGTGAGAGAGGCTAAGTCCCCTTTTCTCTCTGCGTGCCGACCGGGCGCGCGCCCGGCGCGTGCTAGCCAAGTACGGAAAGGGGGGGGTGTGCGGCCCCCCGGGGGCGGTAGGTTCCGAGGGGCGGACTTCCGCCGGGCAGCCGCTAGTGTGTTAGCTATTTTAACTAGCCTGGCCGCCAGCCGCGCCGGTGGGGGGAGAGGGGACCAAACAACCCTCGTGGACAATTTGCGGGCACGTGTGACTCTCTACGCGCCAGCTGGCTGGCTCGAACAGCTAGCTGCACGCCCGTGCACCACAGTCTGCGTCCGGGGCTAGGTCCCAAGCGATCGTGTGTTGGTCGTGTGGTAATCTTACTAGG
>WBZZ01006494.1:75000-94512 GCA_019918135.1 Paulinella micropora | reverse complement strand
TGATCAATAAGCCGGTCCCGTATCTCCTGCGCCCATATCGCCTTCTCATTGTACGGGAGTATGACCGTATATGGTTTTATTATTTTCAAAAGAGTGCGCAGGCACTTTTCACTTCTGTCAGTGAGCGCGGCCACGTAGGCTCGTCACCCCAGAATTTGGTAATAAAGCTTTTAATATCTTCTGCCGGGATATCAGGGAGTCGTCCCCTTCTCCTCGGTATAAACTCCTGTCTGTCCTTCTCTTCCACCTTTACGTGAAAGCAATACCCGTTGGTAATATATACATCGCCCCTGCTCCTTCTTCAAATCTCGCCAACGATGGGCACCTTTTTCCCATGCATATAATCTCCTCTTTCCTCTTTTCAATGAGATCGTCTATCGACTTTTTATCCCATTGTGTAGAGACTGTAGCCGTATAGACCTCGCCTCTCTCTTGTCTGACAGGTTTGAACCATCTTTAGACACCGCGTCCGTTGGCATATATGCCTCATATGCGTGTGTAATGGCCACCTGTTTCCCTTCCGATGCTACCCCTAGGTGTAGGGCCTCGTATGAGTCAATAGCATGGAGAGAGTCGACAGTATATTCTTCTCCTGGCTCTACGCCGTATATGACTCTTTTGGCGGCGCAATCAATCACTACGTTCATTGTCGCCAGTTGGTCGTACGACAAAAGAACAGATCCGTGGTATTCGGGGACAACGTACAAGTCCACTCGATATACTCGTCCGGATTTCAATTTAAAATTTAGAGTGATGATGCCCGTTATATCCGTCCGACTACTAACTCCTTTCAAGGTGCCAGATGATTTTTTCATATTAGTTTCTAACCACGCATGGTGTTTCGTAGTAAATTTCCGGCCGACAATATTAATATTCGCCATAGTATCTTACCAACGTTTATAAAGGTATTTAATGTTTCACAAAAAAGGTTCGTATAGCATAAAGCGTCTGGCCGGTGACTTTTTAAGGCCAATACAAGGAGCTTGTGTTCTAAAATCTGTATCTTTTTCTCGAGGTTCGCCTCCTCCTCCCTTTCCGCCGTTTTTGTAATGTCTTTTTGGGTATTGTTCACAGGCGAAGGATGATTGTCCTTGCTTTCTCTGTTTGAGACCGTGAGGAGAGGTTGATGTCCTCCATCCTCCTTGTCTATTGTTTGTCTCGGCAATTTGATAAGATTAACTGCCGGTTCTATTCTTACTTTCTTCGGCTGTGGCTGCGACAGGCCCGCCTGCTTTCTCTTTGCCAGCGCTTTACTCGCCTGCCTATTAGCAGCATGCACTGTTTGTTGTCGTGATGGGTGTACTGGTATTGTACTACCTTTGAGTTGGTCTGTGGCCTGCTGTGGGCTCTTAGACTCACTGGTACCCTTGGTTGGGACCTGCACAACGGTGTATCGTGCAATGCATGTTGTTCTGTTTTCTCCCTCCTTCTCTAGTCATTGGACTACCTCAAATCTGTTACCTGAGTCGGCATCAGTGTCGGTAGTGGTTGCGCCTGATGTCGCATAGGCCTGTGGTGCTGAGGAACTCGAGCTTGAGCTCGAGCCGTCTGCCCAGCCCCCATCTCTGTGGTACGGGCGCTCTGCGCTGCCGTATTCACCTCGGCCAACCCATCTTCCTCCTCCTCTACCTTGAAATACACCTCTTCCTCCTCCTCTTCTCACAAATCCTCTCCCCCCCCCCCCCCCGTGAGTGTATGTGTCTCGTGCGAAAGGGGCTCCTCCTCCTCGATTGATTCCTCTCCCTCCTCCTCTTCCTCGTGTTCCACCTCTTCCTCTACTTGCGGCTTCTATGGCTGCCGTCTTCTGATCATCTCTAGCGAAAAGAGAATTGATCGCGTCAGCTAGTTCGTGGTCATGGTCCGCGACATCCTGTAATTTCCACCCTTGATCCTTGCGCAGTCGGCGCAGAGCGGCGACGGTGTTGGTTTCGTCCGACCGTACGTTCTTGAGGAGTGTGTTTCGGATGCGGGTGTCCTCGACATCGTGGTTGTACGGGCATTTCTTATTTGTGTGTTTGAAGCATTGTGCCCGTGCCCACCAACGAATACAAGGTGTGTTAGCTTCACGACTGTTCTCTCTTGGTCGCTTTCCTAGAGATCGTTGCGTATGTGCGGCTTGCGGTTGAGCAGAAGCCGATGCAGAACCGATCAAGGATGCTGTCTGGCTGTCGAGCCTCTGACAAGCGGTCATTACTTCGGTCCACAACATTTTTGGGCTCACGGCCTTAGTCGTGGCCTCAAAGACGCTCATCTCCAAAAAGTTCAAGTGCTTTACCTTGTCGAAGGTTTTGCAGTCTTGCATGAGCAGTGTGAGCTTATTTTTGTTGTAGACGTGCAAAGCACTGAGGAAATATAGGAGTATGGCTTTGTGGTTATAAAAGAGAGTGTACTGGGTGCCCACATTTGTTAAGACAGATGCAAGCTGAGTGACAGACTGCAACTGCTCCGATACTAAGTAGAAAATTTCAAACCCAATCAATGTGCCAGTGCACAAGTGTTGGTATCCACTTGCCTTAAAGTATCGAATGAGGGCAGCAATGGCCAGAGTACAACTCATCTCTGCATGTCCACCTTTCCTTGCTAGCTCCTCCTCTCCTCTGTACTTCTCGTAAGTTATACGATCAAAACCAGCTCCAAGGAGGGATCGATCACAGAGATGTTCTAGGACTTCATACTCCTGCTCCACCTCACACTGGTTTTGCTGGAAGCATCTGTCCATCTCATTGAGCTTAGTCATGAGGGTCTTCTCTGTGTCAGCCTCATTGGCAGTGATAGCATAGAGCTCAAGGCCCCCTCCCCCAATTTTGATTTTAGCTAGGGCTGCCTGCAGCGCCTGCTTTTTCTTCTGGGAGTCAGTCAAGTTAATTACTGTCCCTCCCCCTTGGGGTCCTCCTCCTGTGGGTCCTCCTCCTGCTTTCTTGGGAGCTGGGTTAGATGTGGTAGGTGGAGCCGTTGGCTGTGGAGCCACCCGTGCTACTGCCATTGCCACAGCTATCTTCTCCTTCTGCTCCTTCTCCTCTTTCTGTCTCGTCGCTTCTTCTTTCACCTGTCGTGCTAGATGAGCCACGAACTGTGCAAGCCCTGTGGCACTAGAGAGGAAGTGTGCCTTTTCTCTCATGGAAGACTTATCAGCTCTGTTATTATTTGGGATTGTTGTGAAAGGGCCTTTAATGAGAGTGTGATTCTTCGTGTGGGCCCATTGTTTCCATGTTGGTTTTTGCTCCTTCCCCTCAAAGAGGCCCTTATGGAGTTGTGTGAGGCGTTCAAGCACCTGACAAGACTGGTCAACCTCCTCGTAAACAGGATGTTGCCTTGTGTTGTCTTTCAGGGCTTTGTACATTTCGTTGTAAGCCCGTGTGAAGGCAGTTACAAAAGCCTCAAGGGCAAACTCAATGCCACTTTGGTTTCTACCTTCGAACTTTCTTTCTAGATTCTTGATATCAGTGGGGACACCACAGACAGACAGCCATGCTGCAGTTGTGCGTTTATTTTTCCACTGTATGTTTGTGCGTTCATAAAATTCCGCAACGAGCACAGCAGCGTAGAGTGTTGCAGATATGTCGTATATGTCGCACAGTGTAAGAGTGTCGCCATACTTGATATCCTGCAATGGCACTCTTTCGTGCTCAAACCTCACTTTGTTGAGGAGAGGCTTCGCAAGGCCGGGAATTTCGATCAGGAGGTTGCTTTGACCTTGTCCTGGTCTATTCCTTTTCTCGTAAGGCATGTAGATGTGTTTTATAATAGGTTGGGTAGTTAAGGAAGAAGGACTCTTCATCATCATATGTAGCCAACTGTTCCCATGTATTTGGGATATTCTGGCCAACATCCTCCATCTCTCTCTCTCTGCCTCTGTCAATGGAGATCCTCCAGTCTGACCTGCACTCGCTTCTTGTGCATTACCCCCCCCCCCCCCCTGTCGACTCTACAAAGGCTGTATACGTATACTCCTCTCTCTCCTCTCCATCTCTATCCCCCCTCTCTTCTGAGTACTGAGTCTCCTGCTCCTCTCCTCCCTCACTAGGACCATAATCAGTTGGTGTCACACCAGCCTGCTCATTCTCGTCTTCCATCTTATGTTATGAGAGTCACGTCTGCTTTTTTTTTTCTTTTTTTTTTTTTTTTTTCTTCTTCTTCTGTTATTCTTATCACTCTATGCAACCTTCTTCTCCTTCTTTCTTTTCTCTGTTGAAATAGTTATGGGGCGTCAGGCCCTACACAGAGATAACGATAGTTTGGTCAAAAGAGCTGTTTTGTAGAAGTCAGTCTGTCGTCGGACAGTGCTTCGATATTTGTCTTGCTCTTGTGTGAGAGATATGTAATCTCCTCTGGTTTCTGCAGAGAAAATGCAAGGAAAATGGTTCAGAACAGAGAGTGGCAGTGCTTTGCTCGTTTTCCCTCTGTCTGTGTGTTTGTCTGATGTTTGTTTCGCACTTGTCCTACTTGGCTTTATGCAAGCAGCAAGAGGGAGTGGAGTAGGTGTGGTCTGGTGTCTTGTAGAAGAGCACACAGAAGCCAAATGTGCACAAGGGCTAAAGGTTATGCCAGCTTGTGACAAATTAATCGCTTGTTTGTAAGTTTTTTTGTTTGAGGATGAGTAGGAGTGTTTGTTTTCGTCTGATGTCTGTGCGACAGATCAGCGAAAAATAAATTTGTGCTTATCTGATGTCTGTACGAAAGATCAGAAAAGAAATCAGCCTTTAGCTATGGACTCCAAATGTACTATCCCCAACGATAGCTCAATGGAAGAGTAAGTCGGTAATATAACCAAACACAGTCCTCAAAAAAGATAATGATGTCTCGTTATATTAGCTCAGTGACGCAAAGACAAAAAGCCGCCAAAAGACCAGGATCAAATTGGCATTTCAGACGTGTCCGGCCAGACGAAATCTATAAATTAGTTTTTTACCGGATGATTCGGGGGATGATGTCCACAGCTTGCACGCATGAGAATATTGAGCTGTGTTATATTGCTATTAATAGTATTATATATATATATGTATATATTTCTTACGTTTGCTTATTATAGTGTTTTCTCTCCTGGGGACACAACCGTCTTTTTGTTTGTTCGTGTTGACTTTTCTCACTAGTGTTGTTTTGTATGTTGTTGAAATGGGTTTGTTTCCAACTGTATTAAGACCGGAGATCTAGCCTTACGAGCTCAAAGGAAAAGTAACAAAAGGAATTTAATAAACGATATTGAACACAACAGGTTCAAAGCTAACAGCCACTTCTTAAGTAGAAAGGGTTGTCAGAACTGAACCCAAACAACAAGCCAAAGGGAAAATACCGGTCAAGCCGGATGTCCCTTTGACCGGTTCATCTGACACGTTGCGTTACGTCCGTAACCTGCACAAATGCCAAAACATATCACCAAAACACAACCCATAAGTGCAATTTCCCTTATTTAGCCTAAATATCCCAGTCACGGGAAAAAAAAAGGCCAAATTTCACGGAATTTCCGTGATTTTTATCCAAACTTTAAACGGATACTACAGGTGCTGTAGAAGGATCGGGTCAACGCTATCATACTAATGTGGGAGATTATTCCATATTAATGCTACACATTCGTGTAATCTGCATTTTAATAATCATCTCCACGCCGGTAAACGGTTAAGTGTAAAATCTAGGTTTTAAGGTCCTATGGGATTTAAGCTTCCTAGCTTATCCTCCCATATTCCTTATCCTAATACATCACTAAAACCGGATATATTTATCAGAACCGGAAATGTAATAAGAATTCATCTTATAATACATTTAATAACAAGAACTTACTTCCCAGAGTAAATTCTCGTAAGGTCCCAATAGCGTAAAAACCATGTAGTATACCGTGGGTGTTACATAGCACCCCTTCCCCCTCCTTTGAGATCGCTCGGATCTCAACTCTGGAGTAATACCCACGGAGACTACAACTCGTATAATCTCGTAAGTACCGGCTTTTTGGGGAATCCTAGCCGATCAACCCCCATTCCAAGAGCGCCCTAGCTCGACTCCTGATCAAATCTTATCGAGAGCCATCCAACGAATTAAAGGCTTGTGCTTCTTGTGGGCTAAGTTACTAGACTCGCTAGACTTAATACTGCCCGAAGACCGTGAGGTGTGGCACTCGGCCATCTCCGTCTTCTTCCATACGCGCGCGATTTCCCGAAGTCACAGTCCCATAGTCTGTTTGACCATCATACAGACCCTGTCTAATCCGTCAAATGTGAATGGTGCCTTGGCCCCGGAGTCCGAATTCACCGACCCCCACAAGTTCAGATCATAAAACGACGATGGTCTTTTCGCCGAGTTCAACTTTTGTACTGTGCCCATATAGTTTTAATGTTGAGTAGGACTCTCAGTACCATTTATCCAACACACGCCATGGTGTAGCGTGCGCCCAACTTCCCGACCCGAATTCCCTTTCCTTCTACATTCCTTGCATCCCGGATGCTACTTATCCCTTAAGGCTCGGATGCTTCTTCCCACGCACCGTTTCCGTCGCGTGTGCACCCCCCACCAGCCCCAAGTCAACCCCGCTCTCCTTGAGCATGTCCCACACCTTCTGTGGGATGTGTCCATCGTGCAACACAAAGGGGAAATCCAACACCCCCCTCGGCCAGGCCGATATGGTCCACGCCTCGTGATCCCTGTCCCCCTTACGAGTGGCCGGATCAATCTTGGCGTCCCATACCTCCCTATTAGCCGCATCCCACCATACCGGGACATACTCGCGGTACATCCGGTTTTCAATTGTATCCTTATCCCAAGACCGGTACTACTGAAGCATAGGTGGAAGGTTTCTAAGCGCACTCCCTGACGATCGAGTCTTCCTCGAGTCCTTCGCCAGCCCCACGACCTTCATCACAAAGAGAGTATCCTTGTCCCCTCTTGCCACGAATCTAGTCGGGGGCCTGACCAGATAGAACTGATTCAGAACCCAGGTCATCCCCAGTGACTTATTACCCTCCTTCCATAACTTGTGCTTGACGTCCACCTGCGAGGGCCCAACCGGCTCCTCTGGCCCCGTCTGCACTTCCAATCTTCTACGCTTCCTCGGTTTACTTCCCGGTTCCGAGTATATCAGATCGTTATCTGCCGCCCTCTTCGCCGCCTCCGTGGGCGGTTTGCGACTCGTATCTGACCCCTTATCCACGGGCTTAGGCCCTTTGGAGCTCATCAGGCCATTACCTCTCGGGGGCTCGTGCCTTCATCTCCTCCGTCCGCTCATCGGGCTTCCCACCATCGGGTTCCTGATCTGTTCCCAGTTTAGGAGGGTCCTGAAACTCCCCCCTTTCCCTGACGAGCGCTTCCCTCAGCGTCTCGTTCTCCATTAGGAACGGATCGTACTTGATGAGGCGGCGAACATTAACAATCTTGTTCTCCCCTCTGCCTCTAATCCGATAGTTAAACGGCCCCGTCTGTTTACCACCTGATAAGGCCCCTTCCAATGCACAAACATCTTCGAAGAGATGCCCTTAGGGACCTGTGGGTAGTATAACATGACAATGTCTCCTGGCTTATACGTCACCATAGACAAGTCCTGCTCCAAGGGTTCCTTGCTTAACTGACGGGTCTGTTCCGCCAACCTCGCCTGTCTGACCGCTTGCATGGCCTCCATGGACACACGCATGCGTACCCCCCAGAGTTCATCCTCATCCATGGCCAAACCAGGTCCATCCTGAAATACCAAGTGTTGAGGCATCACCGGCTCCTGACCGTACACTACTTGATATGGGGACCTACACTCCGCCCCGCTCCCAGAGCCTTCGATGGCATCGCGTTCATCGCGAATACAAAACTCGGGACCACCTCTTTCCACAAGAGTTGACTTTTCTTGCAGTAGGTCCTCAGAGCCGACTTGAGCGGCCTATGCACCCGCTCAATCTTGCCATTAGCCCTCGGATTGTACGGTGTAACGTACTGCCAGTGAACCCCATAGAACTTGGCGAGCCTTTCCATCAGCTCGTTATCAAAGGCTGGTCCTTTATCTGAGCAAATCGTCTTGGGGACCCCTACCACACATAGGATTCGATCGATCAGCTCCCTGGCTGTCGTCTCGGCCGTCCTGTCAGGTACTGGTATCGGCCAGACATAATTGCTCGCCCTATCAATAACCGTCAACAAGAATTTATCTTTCGTTTGTCCCACTGGCGGCAACGGCCCCACGTGGTCTACATGCAGGAACTCAAAGAGCCTTTCCAGCAATGTAAATTTCCCAACCGGGATCTTACCCTCCACTGGGTGTTTCTTGTTGAGTTGACAGGTCGTACAGCCCTTGACCCTTGCCTTAATAAACTTATCCATCCCTTCCCACCAGAACCTCCTTTTGATAATCCACTGCGTCCTCTGCACCCCCGGGTGATTAACCAACGGGACCACGTGCGACGCTACGTAGATCATCTGCCTCAGTTTGGCCGGGACCCATAAAACCCACTTCTCCGGGTTCTTGGCCGTTTCGGCTGCCTTGCCTGTGTACCATAGGAGGCCATCCCGCCATGCCAGAGTTTTAAGCTGCGTCCGGATTCTTTCCGTCAGCAATAGCTCATCCTCCGCCAGAAAGTACTGGATCAAGTCCTTGTACTCCTCATCGGCCCTCTGGCACTGTCTCCATGCCTCCAGTGACGCAATACTCACGGTACCATCCTCTACCTGGATTCCCACTTGAGGCCTGGAATCCGGCCCCGACCCCTCAGCATCCCTTAGCGGTTCCATAGAAACCAACTCCGGTTCTGGAGCTGTTTCCACGCCCGGGTCTTCCAGGTAGGTTCGGATGGCCGGTGTCGCATGCGCCTGGCAACAGTAACACTCATGCTCCGCCTTATCCTCATCCAGAATAGCGGCTTTATCAGCCTCGTTTTCTTTCAGGCGTTGCACGGCCTCATCAACAAAATGCTTTCTACAGCACTCTGCTTGGCCAACCTCCCGTTCCAACTGAGACAACATGACCTTCCTGTATTCCCCTTTCCTTGCCTCCCACACCCTAGGTTCCTTTCTGCTCGACCCGGGTGTGCCTTATTGGCATAGAAGATCATGTTCGCCGGCAAGATATCCTTTTGATCCACTCTCAACGCCAAGTCCTCAAACTCGTCCATCTGCTGCATCGCAGCCAGGCATGCGGATGGTGTGGAGTAATTGACCCTTGACAAAGAGTCAGCCACAATATTCTTCTTGCCGGGAATGTACTTGACGGTGAAGTCATAACACGACAGTAGGGCCTGCCATCTGGCCAACCTGCCCGTGCAATCGTTCGTCATTAACCACATCAAGTTCTGGTGGTCCGTTCTTACCACGATATCCCGTGACCCCCACAAGTATTCCCTGAGTCTTATAAACGACCAAACCACTGCCAAGGCCTCCCTCTGCCTCGTACAGTAGTTTCTGTTTCCGACTCAAATACATTATCGGCCGTAAGACCCCTCTATCATCGTACTGCTGTAGGACTGCCCCGACCGCGTACTTAGACGCGTCGGTGTCCAGCACATACTGTTTATCAACATCCGGCATCATCAAGATGCAATCCTTGTTAAACTTGGGATCACGAGTCAACATTTCCTTAATGAACTCGAACGTCTCCTCCTGTTTAGGCGTCCATTCCCTTATATCGCCTTTCAAGTACAGCTCCCTCAACGGCTTAACCGTATCCGACCATTTGGGAAAGAACTGACTGTAGTATTGCGCAAGCGCAATGAAGGAGAACAACTCCGACCGCGTCTGAGGCCGCTTAATGCCTTCCACAGCATCCCTTTTCTTAGCCGCAATCGCCACTGTCCCGTTCGAGATATCATATCCCAGGTATGTCACCTGTCGGGTGGCAAACTGGCACTTGTCCAAGTTCACCTTGAGACCAAACTCTCTCACCCGTCGGAAAATATCCTGGATGTGGGCTAAATGTTCCTCCATAGTATTGGAGTAGATGACAGTATCATCTATGTAACAGAAAGCGTAATCCTCCGCCTTCTGTCCATATTTCTCCATGAACCCACCTGCCCTTCCATCCTCAAATCTCCGACCCAGCATTTTCTGCATAGCTGCCTGAAATATGCCCGGTGAGTTCCTCAGACCCATTGGCAATACCTTCCATTGGTACAGCGTCATTCCTACGACAAACGCTGTCAGCCATCTGCTCTTCCTACTGAGCGGGATCTGCCAGAACCCATTTTTGAGGTCCAAGACTGAGTAGAATTTTGCGTGTTTCAACTTACGCATACAGTCATCGATCTTAGGCAGCGGATACCGCTCACCCTCGATGATCTTGTTAGCCCGATAGTAGTTCACGCAAAATCTAAGCGCCCCATCCGGCTTCGGAACCATGCGTACATGCGACGAAATCGGGGAGTCCGAAAACTCCGTGAAATCATCTGCCTGTAGCTCCTCCGCCATTTCCTGGGCAATGCTCTCCTCCCTGCGGCCTAAGATAGACCTTCTAGAGGCATGCGTGATATTCATCCCCGGAATCTTCCTGAGATGTGCCTCAAAATGCTTGACCGTCCCCGGCCTAGGCGGATCAAAGATCTCCTTCTCCTTAGCCATCACCCCTTGAAGGTTTTTCAGATCTTCTTTATTCCCCTTCCAATCCGCCCGCATTTGAGCCATTCTCTCATCCCATGACTGAGCGTTCTTCCGACTCCTAAGTTCGGGCGCCTCAGCCATGTCCGACCACGCATCCTCCACTAATCCATCCTCGGAGGGCATTTCCACCTCCTGCTGATGGTACTTGACTTCCGAGAACTCATCCCATTTTCCTAGGTTCGCCATCCGATCCAGGATAAACGCGTACTGGATAGGCGCCCTTTTGGTGTAAAACCCCGTGAAGCACGTGAACGCCTGTTCCCGTATCTTCTGAAGGTCACACCCCTTAAGTGAGTTCCGGTATGTCAGCCCCTGTTCCCTAGTGCCCAATCTACAAGCAATCACCAACTGTTGCTTTCTAGACGGCACCGGGATCGGGTGATCCATCATCCGGTCCAAAACCTCATCCGCCCATAACGCTTTCTCATGGAACGGTAAGATCATGGAAAACGGTTTGTCACCTTCGAAATATTTCGTACGCAACTTTGCCGTCTCCCCGGAATTCCGTGGACAAAGAGGTTTGTCACCCCACATGTTTCCCACGAACTCACTGATCTCATCCTCCGTCCCTCCCGTTGAAACCCGCGTTTCCATCAGCGGTTCAAACAACGGTCTGTTACCCTGTGATGCTTTCGCATGGAAGCAGTATCGGTTCTGAAGGAACACATAAGGCCCCTTTTTACCATCCCTGAACCTATCCATCCCCGCTTTCACCTCCATGTTCTGTTCTTCCATTGTGCAGGCCATAATCTGAGCACACCGGCCCTGAATTAAGTCCTCCACTGTTGCCTTGTCCCAACATCGAACAACCTTCACAACCTTTCCCGCAAACCCGCGGTACTCCGGTTGGAAATCCCTGTAATAATTCTCCAACGCTGGGTGCTGATATGGTTTTGGTATGACCAACTGCACCTTTGCACTCCGTGCAATAGCATGTGGGTCCTTCCCTTTAGTCGCCCCTGACTTGGTGTACGATACCGCATAAGTATCAACGTGAAAGAGAGGAACTTGCGTTCGCCCCCTCACCATATCCTCTGCGTCATCATCACTAATCCCATAGTGCACCAAGCCCGACCGGCAGTCAATCAATGTGTTCATCTTATTGAGCTGCTTGAACCCGATCAGCAATCCCCCTGAATATTCCGGGCAGACATAGAATTGGATGTTGAAGGACCTACCGGAGTAGAGTTCAATGGTTAAAACCATCGTCCCCGTCACCTCCGCCCTCGCTTTTCCATTAACACCTTCTATGCTCCCCTTCATAGGCAACATGTGTTTATCCAACCACGCCTTGTTTGCCGCAATGAAATTTGCGCCCGCGATATTAATGTTAGCCTGCGTATCATTGGCCAAATCGCATGCACTCTCCAAGTCTACACAGTAAACTTGAGTAATGCATAACGCATGTTCCGGCATTTCAATAGCCTCAAGGCGTTCTTTTAAGTCGGACAAAAGAACAAAACTATTATTTAAATCTTTCCGTATCGATACTCCACTTCTGATGAGCCCTTCACCAAAAGCAGTATTCTTCGACATACCGGCTTCTATTTCTTTCTTACCATCCGTCACCTTCAACCTGGGTTTCAACTTCCTTACCCGTTTAGGCACCGGCTTCGCCCCCCAATCGGGCTCCGGAATGAAAGAAACTTTCCTTTTCAACCTCAACGTCGGAACCGGTAAAAGATTCAAATTAGGTTGCGATCTATGCGGTACGATCGTAACAACGTGTTTATTTATATTATCAACTCGTCTGGCCTTCTCGGGCCCTACAGACTTATTAATACTTCCCCGCTTTGCACGTTCGATCGTCACCTGCATCACAGCACCATCCAAATCATGAGTAGAGTGATGACTCTTGAGAGAAGGGTTACCTGTGGGAACTGTTTTAACCTCCAGCTTCCCCGGTTCATTCATCTTCGCCATAATCATCCTTGGTGAACGTGTCGTCTCCTGCCACACGACAACATCCCCATCAGTAATGACTGACGATTCCCTACACCCCTACCCCTTATCACCTCCTCCCTCAAGTATACCTGCTTGAGTTTCCACTTCTTCCTCTGGGGGAATCTCCCCTTCATCCTCCTCCTCCTTCGAAGCCGCCGCCACTTTGGCCTTCTTGAGGGGTCCGCCCTTTTCCCGTTTACCCCCAAAGCGCTTCTTCCCCCTGAAGCCTCCTCCGCGGCCACGGCCTCCATATCGTCCACGGCCCCGCTTGCTTCCCCCTTGTCGCAAGGCGTCCACCGTGTCCTTATACTCGCGCAGCCGTGCTTTAACCAAAGTACGAACTGCCTTGTTATTGATGAAGAGCTGATCTCTGCTCCGGATAGCCCTGACAATGTCCCAAATGGACTTGCTGTTGTCAGAACTTTCGAGCTGCTCCTTTAGGATTTTCCAATCCGCTTCCTTTTCGGAGTGCATCCCCGGGCAGAAATCCCCCCTTCTGCACTTGCCTCCCTTAAAGTAGTAGTCAAAGCATGGCTTACGACTACCCTTGTAAGAGGAACTGGAAGAACTAGCCCCTTTACTCTTCGAGCCTATCGCAGGGATATGCTCGTCGCTAGTTTCTTCCTCATCTTGCTCCTCCTCCTGTTGCTGGCGTCGGAGGGGTTTTCCATATCCCCCCCTCTGAACTTTAGGGATCCGTGAACGTCGTCCCTCAGTTCCGCCGCCCAACTGAACAGCCGCTGCCTGTCCCAACGATTGTTCCCCAAACCGATCTCTGGCAACTGCCACCAAAGCCTCTATCCCTCCCGCCGAGACCAACGTATCATCCCACGTTCTCACGGCCAGTAGGAAGTCCTTCCACATCAGCTTTGAGTTCTGGTACTGAGCCGCAAAGTTCAGCCAAGCAGGGGATGCCTCCGTCGTAAAGTCGGCATTGTCAGGGATCGAACTGGCCCATTTGTTATCAGGCCACCCTCTGTTCACGGCCCGATAAACAGTCGGATCATGCTGATTGATCCTCGCCATAATGTGACGAATGAGGCGTTTAAGGCTGATGAAAAAAGCATTGTCCGTCTTCAGCTTTTCCATCACCAACGCAAATGTCCCCCTCACCCTCACCGGCTTGAACTTAGTTGTCTTCAAAGCCTCTCCAACAACAGTGGAGATATGGCCCGTCAGCATGACTTCACTTGTCAGTTCCCAGTGACAACCGAATTCGACGAGCAAGTCAATGAGGGCGTGCATCATCGCATGCAGTTTCGACATTTTAATCGATCCCGCTTCTGCATAATCATCCCTCTCCTGTTGTGCCCTCGCCATCCCCTCGTTGATCTTCTCCAACGTAAAGTGCTCCATCAGATCCCCATCCGTGCACTGTCGGAGAATATCCATCAAGGTCATCGGCGATTCAAAAGTGCTCTCCGCCATTAACTTACAGAGCATATTGATCGCTTTCCGTAACCAAGACGAGTTCATAAACGGATGACAGTTTACTTGTAAAGTAAATCATATCGTCGGTTGTTGCTTACCCCGTGTCCCTGGGGCAAATGCAATCGGCGTAAACTTAGCCAGGAAGATCGGCATCCTCTTCCTCTCTTGATCATAACGTTGACCAGGATCAATGGGATCATCCTCATCCCTTTTCCTGATCTTCGCATATCTCAGTTCCCAGGTCGTAAACCTTTCCATACCGACCTCCAAGGCCTTCAAGACCTCCATGAGATACATGAGATATCGATACAGGTTCTCATATGCCTGTTCCCTTGCCACCACCAAGATCACAGCATCTGCCGCCGTAGCAGTAGCTGTCGCGAGCTTGGTTGCTGCAAGTGCTGCATTGTCCGCCTCCCGCAGCAGATCTCGCAACATCCTTTCGGCATTGTTGCTTAACGCCGTAACTTCGACCATTTGCTCCAGTTTCCCCATGAAGCCTTCGATGTGGAGTACGTCGAAAGAGCCTTGAGTTCTCTTAGCCCAGATTTTCGTATCCTTCATCCATTTAGCCTCCTTCAACCTCCCCTTAGCATTATCCCAATTCGTAACTGCTTTGGCGAAGGTTTTGGCTACCAAGGGGTATACTTCATTTTTGAAATGATCCTGAGCCATGGTCGTTTCAAAAGTTTTCCCATGGAGAGGGTCCCTCCTCACCGCTCCATACCATTCCTCCTTCCAATCCTCCTTCGTTTCCTCCCCCGTCATTATGAACTTCAAATCAAATTGTTCGGAAGGAATGGGAGTCGGAAGGTATTCGAAATCCTCCTATTCCATCCTTGGATGACCCAACATTTGAAGCTCATGGAGGTGCAAAGATATGAACATCCTTGTAACCATCCTCCGTACCTCCATGGGTGCCAAGGTTTTGATCCTCGGTGCTTTTGGTGAATAGTTGGTAAAAGCAAAAGTGGCTGCCGTCCACCCCCACTTTATCATACCAGCCTGTTCACTCTTTACCACATCCAGCACCTCCTTGTCCTTGGGTCTGTCTGGATACTTACTTGCCAAAGGGACAAAGTGTTCCAGAAACAGATACTGATCATGGGGGTCTACTAAGTAGTCCGAAGCTACAAATAGTAGAAATTCCCCCCCAGCCTTTCCCACTAGCGACTGCGCAATTGGATCCGAGTATGGATCGTATGGCTTCGCTGCGGACATCTTTAACTTCAAAGTGACAAGGTCCAAGTTTCGAGATCAGGGTTCTTCCCTGTTTCTACGAAACCCTCCTTACCACCTTTTTTTTTTTTTTTTTTTTTTTTTTTGTTTTCCCTTGGTTAGAACAACAAAAAGCACGTCTCGACCAGCCAACAACAGTGACTGATAATCGAAACAATGCCTGACACTCTCAACACGGCACAGTCAACAACAGTGACTGATTGCCTCCAATGAGTGAGTCGTTCCAGATTCCAAATTTGTACTTTCAGAGTTCGAAAAAGGCAATGGGACTCCAAATGTATTAAGACCGGAGGTCTAGCCTTACGAGCTCAAAGGAAAAGTAACAAAAGGAATTTAATAAACGATATTGAACACAACAGGTTCAAAGCTAACAGCCACTTCTTAAGTAGAAAGGGTTGTCAGAACTGAACCCAAACAACAAGCCAAAGGGAAAACACCGGTCAAGCCGGATGTCCCTTTGACCGGTTCATCTGACACGTTGCGTTACGTCCGTAACCTGCACAAATGCAAAAACATATCACCAAAAACACAACCCATAAGTGCAATTTCCCTTATTTAGCCTAAATATCCCAGTCACGGAAAAAAAAGGCCAAATTTCACGGAATTTCCGTGATTTTTATCCAAACTTCAAACGGATACTACAGGTGCTGTAGAAGGATCGGGTCAACGCTATCATACTAATGTGGGAGATTATTCCATATTAATGCTACACATTCGTGTAATCTGCATTTTAATAATCATCTCCACGCCGGTAAACGGTTAAGTGTAAAATCTAGGTTTTAAGGTCCTATGGGATTTAAGCTTCCTAGCTTATCCTCCCATATTCCTTATCCTAATACATCACTAAAACCGGATATATTTATCAGAACCGGAAATGTAATAAGAATTCATCTTATAATACATTTAATAACAAGAACTTACTTCCCAGAGTAAATTCTCGTAAGTCCCAATAGCGTAAAAACCATGTAGTATACCGTGGGTGTTACACAACACACAGAGACTGTCTTGACATAGTGTAGCATAGGAACCTGTCCTCGGTATCATTACGAATTATTTTGTATGCATTTTTGTGTTATATTTGCATTTCGTGAATCTATTTACTCACTCTTTCAGTTGCTACTTCACTTTCAAAAATTTTAGCTTTAGCTTCCCTTATTTATGGAGTAAGTATCAGACTATCAAATGCTTATCGTTGTAAAATTATCCTATACCATCATTATTTGATTTTCATTTACTTCAGCGCTTCTGCATATTTATTTTAGTGATTATTACTATCCAAATTTCCACTGCAGTATATTTGATTTTTGGCATTTTGTGCTTCGTGTCACCTCTTCATCCTCTTTGCCATCATACAGCGTTCTAAGGTATCTTTTTCTTTTTGTGACTCCTCCTGTAAACACTCCTCTCCTTCCTCTTTTTATTTGAATGCTTACTGTTTTGTTTTCGTGCCATCCTGAGCGAATTATTCTTAGACTCAAATCAGTTTGCAAAACTTCGTTTTTTGTCTCATCCGCGAGCCAATATTCAACATTTCACACATCTTCTTTCTTATTTTCCCTTCGTGTGTTCTCTATTCACTTCATCTTCTTTGTTTTCATGTATCTCTTTAGTTTCGTTTCAGTTTTATTTCATTTTTCTTCGGTCGTAGGTATTAATAATTGTGTATTTATTATATTTCTCGAAAATTTAAAGTGCACCAATCTCTCGTTCTCAATGGTTCTATCTGTCAATTATGATACTAATTTTGTTGTATGTGTTTAATGTTTGTTTGTTCCTTTTCAATGCATAGTACTGACGTATGTAGCGTAGCAAATTCACAGAAATACTTTAAAGTATATTACATTAAATATAGCAAAATCAACTATTTTCACATCATATGCCCCAGATAAATTTGTTTTTTGGCTCACAACTGTAACTCTAAATAAATTGTTTTTAGCAAGTAAACGGCGAGCTCAATCTAGTAAAAATAAACTAAAAATACTCTTTATTTTGACTCAAAATTTAGATCCACTTAAGTGGATCTAGTGGACCGTGACGTTAAGGGTTCATATTATAAATAATCTTTTTACGTTTGTCTGTCATTGGTGAT
Organism: Paulinella micropora; assembly: GCA_019918135.1. NCBI lineage: Eukaryota > Cercozoa > Imbricatea > Euglyphida > Paulinellidae > Paulinella > Paulinella micropora. The sequence goes on along the minus strand of WBZZ01006494.1, from coordinate 77,258 downwards.
AAAAAAAAACTGCAGAATTTAGTTGAAGAAGCCGTTTTTGGCCAACCAGACACCTAATACGCCCTATGCCACCGTACATAGATAGGTAGGTAGGTAGGTAGGTAGATAGATAGATAGATAGATAGATAGATAGATAGATAGATAGATAGATAGATAGATAGATAGATAGATAGATAGATAGATAGATAGATAGATAGATAGATAGATAGATGAGATATCGACTAATGTCAGAAAAAAGGAGCTTCTGATTTCGTCAACCAAGGAAGTCTGTGGGTAAAGTATTAACCCGATGCCCAGCTAAGCCGTGATGTTTGCACGGAAGGGACTGATACAGGCGATACCAAAGCTCCCTAGTACCAGGCGGGGCCAGGGCTCGTTCCATAAGCGCCCCTTGCAGAACGAGCTTCCACCTCCATTACAGAGGACCCAGTAAGCAGATGGAGTTTCGAGACTGTTCGACAGTCTAGTATAAACCGACAGAGCACTGTGGGTTTTATTCCGGGCTCAACAAGCGAGAAAGGGCACCCTGAGGGAACAGGATTGTGCTTCCCGTCGCTATTTCGGCATGTGACTTATAAGCGTATGGCTAGGCACACATAAGGCACCCCACCACGGGCCCAGCACACCCACACCATCCCCTAATTCTCAGATAGATAGATAGATAGATAGATAGATAGATAGATAGATAGATAGATAGATAGATAGATAGATAGATAGATAGATTGATAGATTGATAGATAGATAGATAGATAGATAAATAGATAGATAGATAGATAGATAGATAGATAGATAGATAGATAGATAGATAGATAGATAGATAGAGAGATAGAGAGATAGAGAGATAGAGAGATAGGTAGATAGATAGATAGATAGATAGATAGATAGATAGATAGATAGATAGATAGATAGATAGGTAGGTAGATAGGTAGGTAGGTAGATAGGTAGGTAGGTAGGTAGGTAGGTAAGTAGATAGGTAGGTAGGTAGATAGGTAGATAGGTAGATAGGTAGATGGGTAGATAGATAGATAGATAGATAGATAGATAGATAGATAGATAGATAGATAGATAGATAGATAGATAGATAGGTAGGTAGGTAGGTAGGTAGATAGGTAGGTAGGTAGGTAGATAGATAGATAGATAGATAGATAGATAGATAGATAGATAGATAGATAGGTAGGTAGATACCATTGGGATGAAGACACCACCAAGCATCATTGCCTTCATTGTGTTAGGGGAGGGAGGAGGCTTATCGCTGAATCATACACACATTAGATACATTTACATACACAAAGACAGACATACATATTTACAAATATATATCTTGACATAAGATATCAAGCATCATCGCTTTCATAGTGTTAGGAGAGGGAGAAGCGCTTGTCCCTGAACATGCATAGCATACATTACGTACAAAGAGACAGACATACAGACATACGCAATAAGCATTATTTCCTTCATGGTGTTAGGGGAGGGAGAGGCCTTATCACTGCACAGGTATTCATGCGTACATACATACATGCATACATACATATCGAGCATTTATCATCTTCATGGTGTTAGGGGAGGGAGGAGGATCATCGCTGAACCATACATATTACGTACATTACAAAGAGACAGACATACAGACATATTGCCTTCATAATGTTAGGGGAGCAAGGTGGCTTATCTCCGAACAAGAACAGACATGGATACAAACAGAAATACCAAGTATCACAATATTAACAACATACATACGTACATATCAATCATAATTGCCTCAATCGTGTTAGGGAGGGGGAAGGCTTATCACTAAAGAATATTCATTTCAGGCATACATGCATACATACATACAGACATACAGACACACCAAGCATGATTCGCCTTCATAGTGTTAAGTAAGTAAGTAACAAAGAAAGTAAGTAAGTAATTAAGTGTGTAAGTAAGTAAGTAAGTATATATGATTATGTCTGATTTGCGTTTCTGTTCTCTTTCAGGGAGGATATGTAAGTAAGTAAGTAACAAAGCAAGTGAGTAAGTAAGTAACTTTAGGAGGCAAAATCATGCAGTTGTGGGTATATATATATGTATATATATATACATATATATATATATATATATGCAGGTATGACATCGTCGAAATAGTCAAAAGTGATTCATCATGCACGTCTGTGTAAGTATAGATACATGCATGCATTTCTGTATGGGCATATTCACCGGCCCCAAACATCGCCTGGTTCGTCGAAGGTGATAGGGTCCTCCCCACCCGCTGCTGCATTCCT
>WBZZ01006494.1:12500-67500 GCA_019918135.1 Paulinella micropora | reverse complement strand
AAGCGGTAAATAGTATTGTGTGACCTGCCTTAGCCTATTCGAAATAGCAGTTGCCTATCAAAGTATGTGAGTATGACTATCGTACATGCCTGTAGAAAACACCAACTTGGTGGGTGGTATATGCAGTGGGAAAGGAGATAGAGTCCGTCGGGAGTCTAAAAGCAAAAACCACTTGATAGTCTACTTCGATCTCAGTTTGAAAACATGAAAATCGTACTTCTTACCGTTGTAAGGCTTACGTAAACGTTTGAGCTGTTCGGGAATGATATAGCCTTTAGCTTTGTAGTTGGAGCTTGGCTTGAACTGGATATCCCGATGCACGACCTGATCATTCTCGCTGTCGAGTGTCATCTTCTTCCAGGAGTTGAGAGGCTTCGTCCATTGGAGATGCGTCGGTCCCTCCGTGATTGTGCCGTCCGGATGGGCAACCGGCTCCACGTAAACTGGGCGGTACTGCATATTAGATAGCGAAGTGATGCCGAGCTGGTGGACGCGGAAGTCGTCGCGATCGTCCGTGGGATCTTCATCCATGATCATTCCTAACTTGAGCAAGCCATCGTCGATGAAGACTATCACCTCACCAACAACATAGTCCTTCTGGTCGTCATTGTGCGCCTGATCCTGGACCGGGTCGATGGCCTGAGCCAGATCGGTTGGGGCCGTGTAGGGGCTGATGTGTGCAACGTCAATTTTGCGGAGGACCTTGTTGGTGTGCTCGTGCCGGAGGCGAAAGGTGTTATTGGAAAGCTTTTCCAATATAATGTAAGGGCCGTCGTGTTGGAGAACAGAGGAAGCGGGAATACCTTTGGTTGATTGCTTCGGGCGATAGACGGTGACTCTGTCAGCCACCTTCTAATCGGGTAGTTTGCGTTGCCGTTGCTTGTTCTTCTGTTCGTTGGCAGCCTTGCGCATGAAGGAGGCGTATTCCTTGACATAAGCCGTGACAGCAATCCGGGCAAAGCGGAGAGTGTCGAGTTGGTCCGATGTCTGGACGGTCGTCGAGCCAGACTTAGTCATTGCGGCGGTTGATCGAGCGCCCCGTTCAGCGATGACGTCTGGAGAATCGAAGATATCGATAGATGTACGTGGCTGGCGAGCCATCATACCTTCAAAAGCGGATACGCCGGTGGCGTTAGAGACGTAAGTGTTCTGCGAGAACGACAGAGCTGGCATGGCCTTGGGCCAAGTCTTCTTGTCTTTGTCTGCGAGTGCCTGGATAGCGCGGCGGAGGCTTTGATGCCTGCGTTCTACCATGCCTAACTGATGGTGAGAGTATGGCGCGGTGGTGAGCCATTCGATTCCAGCCATGCTGCAGAAAGCCTTGGCAAGATTGCCACCGAAAGATCCATGATCGTCAGACAGGATGGCCTCAGGAAAACCAAAAAGGCAAACCCATCGGGCGAGGATGGTCTCAACGGTTTCTTCAGCAGTGGTGGAAAGGACTGGAATAAACAGCAAGTAACCTGCGAATAGATCGACTATAGTTAACACGTACTGTTCGAGTACGCCTTCGATGCCTACATGAACATGATCTATGCCTATAGCTTGACCTAGATGGCTCCAGACTAACGAGTTCTAGCGGCCATGATTAAGTGTGAGGCGGGCGTGTGATAGTTGACAAAAGTGGCAATCTTTGAGGATAGCCGCAATGTCGGCGTGCATCTTGTCTTTCCCATCGGGTCCGAACCATATGTATCGCTGATGGATGTATGGGGCAAGGGTGGGGACCTTTGCGTGATTCTAGATCAAGTGAGCATGGGAGACAAGCTTGCGTATGAGGGGATTGGGAACATATATACGGCGGGAGCGGTCGCGCATGATATGTACCGCTAGCCCTCCCTTGAAAAAGAGAAGAGTATTACCCTGGCCGATAGATGTAGATCCGTCCCAAAGCGGTTGTAAAAGGGGATCTTCTTTCTGCGCTGACTGGATATCCGCGCGCGTGACGCGTGGGGCATGTGATGTAGCATACATATTAAGCACAGCATGGCGATCCAATCCAAAGTTATGAACAAGCCACACAAGGTTGTCCTCGAGGAAGACGATCTTGTGGCATGCTAATACTGTCTCACGAGAGATGGTCTCACCGGCGGGTATGAGGCGTACCATGTCTTGAGGAACAAGTACAGCAAAAGGCTTGTTGAGAGCAAAAAGTTGACGGGCTACGTCCGGAACACGCTCCGCGAGCGGGATGACTATGGCGTAGTCCCATGGGGCCTATAAGGTCTTGATCGTTGGTGCACCGCGCAAAATCCGACAGTCGTGCTTCTTAAAGCGCGCGTCTAATTGCGGATGACTACCGTCAATCGTGAGCCAAAAGGAGCGTCCACTGGACTGTATCATAGTTGCCGGGATAGTGTCCAGTAGCTGATTTGTCGCTTCGACTTCCCCGAGGAGAGTGGGTTGGCCGGGCGATATACAAGGAACACGAGAGAGGGCATCAGGAAGGAGATTCTGTTTACCCTGAATGTATTCCACCTTGAAGCGGATAGTTTGAAGGTGGTCTAGGGCCCATCCGACAACCATCGGGCTTCTGGCGTGGTATAGCCATATGAGCGGGCGATAATCCGTGACGATAGTTAGCGGATGATCACTAGCATCAATATGGTAACGGATTGCTGAACTCCGTAAATTATAGCGTAAGCTTCCCGGACATACGTGACCCACCGAGATTGAGTATCCGTGAATTTAAGCGAGAAATAAGAGATGACGGGTGCAGACTTCTCAGGCCCGAATGTAGAGCTCCACCGATATGCGCGCGATGCCAACGATGCTAGCGTCTGTTCGAAGGTAGAGCTGCTGCGTCTTGTTGTACGTGGCGAGGATCGGTAGCGTTGTCAGCACACGCTTGAGCTTTGCAAAACATTTCTTCTCTTTTTCACGGAAAAAGTTGGGTCCCGTAGGCCGGGCGTTCGCAGACTTGAGTAGATCGGAGAGCGGCGCCACCAAGCGAGAGTAGTTGGGAATATGTGCCTGAATAAAGTTGGTCATACCGAGTATAGATCGGACCTCGGTGATGTTCTGCGGTTCAGAGATCTTCAGGATCGCGTCAATCTTGCTTGTGTCGGCAGCGACACCTTTCTTGCTGCAGACCTTGCCGAGCACGGGAAGTGAGTTGTAGCCAATGCGTAGCTTGTCCGCGGCGAAGTAACAGCCGGCTGCCTCCGCAGCCTCCATGAGCTTCTCCAGTTGGTTGATATGGACGTCGAAGTCGTCGTGAGCCAAATGTACGTCGTCGATGTATGCTGCAGCCGTCTGACCCCAAAAAGGGAGATGGCCAAAAGACTTGTCGACTGCGCGTTGGAAGTCACCAGGGGCGCGGTGGATACCCTGCGTCATATAGTTGGGGACTAGAAGTCCACGAGGAGTCCATACGGCGAGGATGTCGCGGCTACCGTCTGTAGGGTCGATCTTCAGGTGCGAAAAACCATCAACCATGTCCAACGCGGAGAGATAGTTATATCCCGCGAAGAGCTCACGGTGATGATCGGGGTTAGGAAGGCCGGGGACCGGAAGGATGAGCCGGTCGTTAACCGCGCGGTAGTCGAATACCATGCGGATGCCTTTGAAATGATCCTGCAAGAGGGAGTTAAACTTGCCTACAGGGCACGATCTAGTAGCCCACTCACAATTAGGAGAGGCAAAACTATAGCGGCCAGTAGCAAGCATATCGTCTGCCCACTGGGTCAGGAACTCTCTGGCAGCAGGCGTCCATCTAGGGCAGGGAACCCAAATAGGCAGTGCGCCTGGACGTAGCTTCAAAGAGATAACGGTGTGCGTAAAACAGCCAGCCTTTTCATGGAATCGGTCGCTCTTTTCTTCTGAGGGGGTGTGAGGTTGGAGCTAATAGTATCCGGCCGAACTTGCGGTTTAGGTGGTTCGGCCTTCTTTTCCTTCTGTTCGTCTAAGTATTGTGGGCATAATCGCTCTGAAAGCATCAAAACGGGGTCTGAAAATAGGCCTGTGATGTCATCTGGTGTGACGAGTAAAATACCTGGGTCAGAAGTCATGTTCATAGCCAGTCTAGACCGCTAATCGGGGGTTGTTGCCGATCATGCGGTAACAATAGCTGGGCCACAATATGGGGCATGATGGGGTCCGGATAGAGCTCCGTGGGTTGTCACTGCGTCCTGCACATCTCCGGCTCATGCTGAGGGGAGTGTGGTCGGAAACGCAGCTGTCCCGGAGAAGGGGGCGATCGACATTGTGGGCCAGCCATTGTTCGGAGCATAAACATCGAGTGGGTTGGTAGCACTGTCGTGCGTTGTTGCCGGAGACGGGTTGCGCGTGGTATATATATTGCTGCGCGTCTCCGGAACTAAGTTCTGGGGTCGGCGGTAAGCCGGTCGGGGCAGGCCAGGCTCGCTCCGTACGCATCTCGGACCGCGCCTAGGCAGTGTGCTTCGGGGTACATTTCTCCGAGCCGGAATACCCGTAGTCCATCTCTGGATAGGATTTTTTCAGCCATGGATCATGGCCTGTCGCATACGCTGCTGTTGTGCTTGGCGTTGAGAGCGTATGGGCTTGCGTTCACCTTGTGACACAGCCCGAAGGTACCGTCTACCTTGGCGGTCGTAGGCTACTTCATGATAGTGTCATATGCGTACCTTATGGGCTTTGCCGCGGCTGCCTCGTTTACTCCGCTCCTTGTTCTTATTCTTATCCTCCGTCTTCTCCTGCTTATCTGTCGTCCGACTACCCGATGTTGCGCTCGGGGCTGGAGCAGAGCTGGAGGACGAAGATGAAGAAGAAGAAGATGAGGAAGAGGAGGACGAGGAGCCGTCTTTGTAGACCTCGTCGTGACTACGTCGTCGTCGTCGGTCGGGCTGGCAGCTGGTCTTGGGCTTCTTGTATTTCCGGCCTATCCGCTTGCTGGAACGACCTCTGCCGGTATCCGCGTCTTCGTCGGCGGGCGGAGAGTCTTCTCTTTCATCCTTGCCGCTACGTCCTTGACGTTCGTATTCCTCTTTCTCTTCCTCATCCTCATCACGCGCTCTACTGTATTCCAATCGCCGCTGTGATCTCGAATCAGCAGATGAGAGGCAGCGTTCGAGCGGGATGAAATGCGCGGAGAGGAGGAGATGCGGTCAGACGGAGACCCTTCCTCCAGCTGACTCCGAGAGGCGCGTGAGGAAGGGATTTGAAATCCCCAGAGGCGTGACGTCGGCTGAAGAGATCTAGGACCTGTGATTGTAAATCGTATAGCATGCGCTCCTTCCACGGCTGACACCGCGGAAGGAAGTGTGGGAGGACCCTGTGAGGAAGATGAAGACGATGCTGACGATGATGACGATGATGACGATGATGACGATGATGAAAAATATGTCGTTGGTGGCGATGATGGCAAGTATGTCGATGGTGCTTGCGATAATGATGTGGGGGCGGCCGGTGAAAAGGGCGAAGGGGTGGGATCCTGCCGAGCTCTAAGTTTCCATCGGTGGTCCAAATTCTTGGAGAGCCTGAGGACTGGATAAGTCGTCTCCGGCCTTCCAGTCACCGGAGCGGGAGGGAGTTGCCCGTTCGTGGAAAATATGTCCGCGTCCTGCTGAAGGATGACGTTTTGGAGCATCGCAAACTCAAGACGGCAATGTGTGTTCCATGAAGAGACTGACTCCCAACCAGGATCAACGGGGACTAGCGGAAGGTTTAGATAGGCCGCTATATCACGTGGATCCCGGAGGTCTACCCGAGTGCCAAGATAGGTCGAGGCGAGATCGAGGCGCACGATGTTTGGTATCGTTTCCTTGATACCCATTTCGTCCTGTATGGATGGGACACCGTAGGGGTAACCCTTGGCACGCAGTGCCCTCGAATACGGATTCAAGATGTCTGCAAGACAAGGTGAATACGTGCTTGGGTGCACTACGACCTGGGTTTCCTCGTAAGCCGGCACTTTGAGCATATGCTGCAGTGCCCGCACCTCTGTCTGCACCTGTATGAAAAAGGGGACATTGGCTATGGTTGTACAGTACCACTTCTGGTCGTGTGCCGAAGGAGGCAGGTTTTGAAGAAGATAGTCCTGTACCGGGGCTAAAGTGTCTATACCCCTGGTCCATCGCGCTTCCATAAATAAGGAAGGTTGATTTAACAGGTTCAGCGTTTGCTCTAATATTTCTCTGTCCGGGCTATCAGTGAAGAGGCGCGCGAGCATGCCTTGATTGGGACTTACATCCCACTGGTCTGTCGGGAGGATGGGATGATATTTGTCCGTAGAACAAATTGTCATGTCCATGTTTGCGAAATAGTTCGCCGGCAGATCCGCGAAAAAGGAGAAAGTCGGGCGCGAAAATCCAATAGACCGCTTGATATCATGTGGGTGTGTATCTTATGGCAGAATTCGATGGTAGTCGAAAAAGATAGTAGAGACATGCAAACCACTAACCACTGCCATAAGCAAAGGCAAAATGGTATCGTACGAAAATAGGACAGCCGAGATAGTCTTCATCATGCCGTCCTATGCTCCCCCTTGATCGTACCGGTACCACCGATACAGTATGGGACCATGGAAATGGGACTACGTGGTTCATAATCTGCTGAGACACACTCTGTTCCCCATGTCCCGGGTAGTGTCCTGATAGGTGGTCCATGAAACCATATGGTCGTTCGTGCGAGTATGATATGTAATGCCTGAAAAGCAGGGTATCGGATATCGGGTCTTCCTGGTCCAACCCAAAAGCCAGAATTGAGGCCAATTGAGCTCTGGATCGTCCCCAAACCGGCGGATGGTGAAACATCGTCAGTGGGGTCCGATCCATAACCATGGCCGGCAATACCAACTTGAGAGGGAGACCGTTCAGCAGATTACTGATATGCTTTGGGGTACGGTTCGTTTCGACGAACGGGATGTTGCAGCGGTTAGTTACCGCAGGGATTTTGACAAAGCGATCGTGATGCGCATCCACTTCGGTGCGTATATCGATGCGCATCCAATCATCCTGGGGGTTGGTTCGTATGGGGGCTGGTCCTTGCAAGCAAGGAACAAAAACGATGCATTCCGACAGGAGAACATCCTCGGGCTGGGAAAGGCCCGTGCCACGCTCCTGATGGCAGGCGTTCATGGTTTTCATAGTGACACCTGCAAAGGTATGAACGACTTGACAGTCGATGTAACCTGGGCCAATATAAGGCGCGATGTATCCCTTGTTGTCGAGGAATATACGGTCTCTTTGGTTGACTTGTGCCATGATTTCCGGCAACTGGCGTAGGGAAATCCGGGCCCACGCCTTAGCCTGTTGGACCCTAGGGGCTACGTACGCTACTGATCTAATCAGTTGGCTCGAGTATAAGCGCGTGGCTACGTAACTATGTTGGTGCATGTACGATGAGGAGCTAGCTTGTGATAGTGGTACAGGCATAGCGGTTTGACGCGCCGGTGTCCCTGACGACGACGTCCCCGCCGGGGGCGTGCCATCTATCACTGTAACCGCCCTTTCCGACTGAGTCGGTCCTGGAGGGGAAAGTGGTGCGTTAGGAGACGTGACATTTGAAAGAGCGGGCGATGTAACGCTAGCATCTGTTTGTGCCTTAGAACAACCAATTTGGACAAACAGGATAGGCTTGGTTTTTACCAAATTTCAGCCTATTTTGACTATTTTTGCAAGGTATTGAAATCAACAGAAATCATCACGATTTCATGAATACTAATGTTTTTATGTATTGAAAACTAGTTTTCCATTCATTTTGAGTGTCTATACTTGACTTAGTGTTTATTAAGTAACATAACCTGAAATCCGTCCGATTTCTTCCAAAATTTTTACTGAAGTCCAAATTTTATCTGTCAAAATGCGCAACGGTGGCAAATCTGCTTTTCTATTTTGTTTTAAGAGTAAAATAAGAGTAAAAATTAATTATATTTAGTTTTGACTTTGGTTTATTGACTTAGCGGCGATCGCTCGACACCCGACCACCGGGGTGGGGGGAGGGGAGGGAATGTGGCTGCAGATGAGCGGGACGAGTGTGTAATGCGCTCATGCGTATTTCTGCTAAGCAGCTGCAAACAATTGCGTCACAAAATAAAGAAACATAATATAAAACATTTTATGAACATAAAGAAACATAATATAAAACATTTTATGAACAACTGACCACCGACAGCAGTAAGAGGGGGGGGGGGGGTGTTGCTCTCAAAAATGCAACTGTCACAACAGCTGAAAATGTGGTTTTGTATTTAGTTGTAAGAGTAAAGCAAGATAAATAATGAATTCTATTTATTTTTGACTTTAGTTCGTTGACTTAGCGGCGCGGCGCGACAGCTTGACACCCGACCAACCGGGTGGGCGGGGCTTGGACGTGGCGACAGGCTGGCGGGACGATGACGCGTATTTGCGGCAAGCCGCTGCCGTCGATTGCATCACAAAAGGGAAAAGCAAAATGAAAACATGTTGAATGAACGCTAGCAGCAGGATTGTCAATGCACACCCGGGGCCCGACCACCGACAGCCCCCCCCCCCCCCCCCCCCCCCTGGGGGGAAGGTAATGAGGGGGTGAAGTGAGAGATATAACCTTTGATTTTCAAAGACGTGCTGCACGGCGTTCTAGTTCTTTTAGCTGCCTAAACTGTCTACCATAGTTTCTTCTAACACACGCTCTGACTTCTGCAGAGTCAATTGAAAAGTCTGATTCTGAACTTGTGTCTGAATCTTTCATCACACGACGCTTTTTTCTGTTGCTGCTTTCTTCTATGTCTCCATCATCATCATCATCTTCTTCTTCTTCTTCTTCTTGCTCTGCTACAGCTGCTTGTTCTTGCTCTTTCTGTTCTCCACACTCTTGTTGTTGCTGTTCAACGTTCGAATGGGCAAAGGGGCGCGGCAATAGATTGTTACCAGTTGTGCGACCTACTTAAGATCCTGCCTTTGGTCCCTGGCTCAGCCGGCAAGGTACTCAGGCGTGAACAGGCAAATCTCGCCACCCGTGCCTGTGCGGGCGACCACGAGTTGGAACAGGCCCTGCCCCTCAGGCGGCAGGAGCTATCTGGGGCGGTGCGCTGGCCGCTGGGCCTCGTCTGGCTCAGCACGTGCCGCAGGACCTGCCAGCCCAGGAAGACGGCCGCGGGGTCCGGATTCAGGTCCGCCGTCAGGCACTGGCGCTGGAGGTAGGCCGCGCTCAATCCCACGCGCAGGCGGGCCTCTTGCGCCGGGGTAGTTACCTCCGCCGAGCTGTGCTGTGGCTGGGCGCTCAGCAGCAGCCTGACGTAGCTCACCGCCTCCTTACCCAGCCCGACGTCCAGCAGCCGGTCGGCCACGTGCTGGTTCTGCAGGAACAGCGCAAAGCGTGACCAGGCGTGGTCGACCGTGCTCGCACAGCCGCGCTGTTCCGGGGGAGTCGGGCCTAGCAGCGCCTGCACGGCGCTCACAAACCAGGCCGGGTACGGCCAGGCCGGCGCGGCTGCCTGCCCGGCGGGCGGGCCCGACGAGGGCGGGCCCGACGGGGGCGGCGCTGCGCTCCTGGCTAGCAGAGTACGCGTCATGGTTCTTTCTGGAGCCGACGAGGCCCCGCGCCGCGGCCACGCCCGCCCCCTCCCCCCGGGCTGGCCGGGGACGCCCCCTGGCCGCGGCGCGCTGCCCCCGGGGGGGCGGGGCAGGGCCCGGGGGGGGGGGCGGGCCGCGCGCGTGGACGCGGCCCGGTGGCCTCCCGGGGGGGCGTGCTGCCCTCCCCCCCTGCCCTCCCGCTCCCCCCTCCCGCTCCCCCCCCCCCCCCCCCGCCCCCGCTGCCACTGGGCCGCGGCCCGGGGGTGCGTCCTGCCGGCGGCAGGGGGGGGGGGGGGGGTTGGACGCCGTGCCCGCACCCCCCTGGCCCCTTTTCCCCACCTGCTAAACCACCAGCCCCGGGCTACAGATGCACCCCGCCTCCGCTCGCCAGCTGTGGCGCCCGTGGCCCCTCCTCCTGCTGTGCGGGTGGCTGCGGGCCTCCGGCGCCGGGTGCCCGTACCCCCTGCAGTGCCCGACGCCAGAGGAGGCGTGCCCCTCGGTCGTGTGCCCCGGCGGCGCCACGATCCTGGAAATCACGACGGCGGCCCCGCAGGACACGTTCGTGTGGCCGCTGTGGCCGCCCGCCGCATCGATTGCGCGCCGGCGCCGTCAGGTCCAGGCCGCCGTCCCGACGTCGTTCACGGTCGACTGGGGGGATGGCTCGCCCCCCACGCAGTGCCTGGACGCCGGCGCCGCGCCGTGCGCACACACGTACGCTGCGCCCGGCCGGTACACGGTGACGGCCGACCCCGGCGGACGCTACCCCGTGCGCGGCTGGGCGCTGACGCCCGGCTGGCACGCCGCGGCGCCCGCTGGCCTGCAGCTGCGCCGCATCCTCCGGTGGGGGGAGCTGCGCTTCCACGCGACGAGCGGCTACCACCTGTACGCGGCGCCGGGGCTCGCGTACGTGCCCTCGCTGAATTCGCTGGCGGATGCCGGGCTCGTGCAGCCGCGCGCTGGGCGGCCTGCTGTGGAAGAACCACGCCCGGGAGCTGCGCATGGACTACCACGAGTTCAAGGACGTGCTGCACCAGCTGCTGCAGGGCCGGCCCGGCGACCGGGGGCCCCTGGTCGTGCAGCGCGCCGAGGACTTCCAGGTGCCGTCGCTGGTGATGGAGCAGGGGCTGGCGCCCGACCTGCTGCCGAGGCTCATGGTCCAGGTCCTGCAGGACCACTTGGCGCGCCCGCGCCAGATGCTCACGGGGCAGCTCGACCGCTCGCTGCAGCACTACGAGCTGTTCCTGACGGACCTGCTGCCGAACGGCTTGCCGCGCGGCCTGACGGACCCCGGCCGCGCGGCCGCAGCGGCCGGGCCGCCGCCCGTGGTGCAGGGCCAGCTGGGGCAGGACCCCGCGTCGCTGGGCGGGCTGCTGCGGCCGCTGCGGACGCGCGGCACCGCCCCCGGCACCAGCGACGGTGGCCAGGCGGCGACCGGCACCGGCGCCGGCGGCGGGGCCACCCCGCCGGGGGCCGCCGCGCCGGGCGACCTGGCCGACTACGTGTACGCCCAGCACCGCCGCGAGTTCTGGCTGCCTGCCACCGCCGCCACGCCCGCGGGCGGCACGCACGAGCACCTGCCCGACCACCGCCTGCTGCCCGCCCTGCTCGGCCGCGACGCCGAGATCCGGCGCCAGCAGGCGGCCGCGCTGGCCCCGCTGCTGGGGCTGGAGCCCGAGGCCTGCTGCGCACCGTGCTGGGCATCCACTCGTACGGCAGCGGCGCCAACCCGCTGTTGGACACCACCACACCGGGCGTGGGCGGCGGCGCCGCGCCCTCGTCGTCGTCGTCCTCCTCGTCGTCGTCCTCGTCGTCGTCGTCGTCCTCTTCCTCGTCGTCGTCGTCCTCGTCGTCGTCCTCCTCGTCGTCGTCGTCCTCCTCGTCGTCGTCGTCATTCTCTGGCGGTCTGACCGGGCCGGGCCCGACGACGGACGGCCAGGAGGACATGACTGACTATGAATAAAAAAGAAAGGCGCGCTGTTCTCGCACCCCCCTTCGCTGCCTGTCCAAGTTTTAGTGTTGTTGTTTTTACCGCTGCCGGTGCGGGGCTGGGGCCTGTTCCGTCCTGCCAGTAGAAAAAAGATTTTAATAAGAATGAGTGCCCCCCAGCTAACGGAGACGACTTACTAGAATTCAAGCTCACAGCAGACCTCCTCCCCCATATTCTTATTGTCCTTCCTCAAAGGCAGAACCCTCGCCGGTCCAGCCGAAGCGCTGCTGGCGGCGGCCTGCCTGCCGGGGGCGCTGGCTGAGGAGTGGCCAGAGCAGGAGACCGTGAAACGAGACAGAGAAAGGAACGCGCGCGCCCCCCCATCTACCCCCCGCGGCTGCTTCTTTTCCCCTCCTCCCTGCTGACGGGAGAGGGGGGGGCGCTCCTTTCCCTTCCCTCCCCTTCCCCGAACGCCTTCCTTCCCCCCCTTTCTTACTTCCCTGCGCAGAACGAACGGGCGCGTCGTACTTCCTAGTACCAAAAAGCCGCCCTCCCTCCCTCCTGCAGTGTCCACGGCCCGTCCTTGTTGTCGCGCCGCCTCTTCACCCTGGGCAGGGTAACATACACACACCCAAACGCCGCAGTCACGTCCTACGTCGCAGAGTGCACACCTCCCCCCCCCGAACGCGTTGGCTTTGCCCCTACCGTCCCGACTGTTGTTTAAGCCATGCAAGAACTCTCGAACCGCCTTTGGAAGAGGACGCTATCGTATAAACAGCTAGCAGAGGCGCTCTGGAGTGTGGACAGAGAGGCTATTGCTTTATCCAGCTGGTCAGCAGTCGAGGCGCTGGACAAGCTGCAAAACAGGCTGCTGGAGACTTACAGCAGGGACAGCGTCATGAGGCTGCTGGCGCCTGCACGAGAATACGTTCGGCAGCAAGCAGATGAACAGGCAAAACCCGATTACGATCCACACGATGGATTGATACGCTGGACTAATTTTGTGGAAGGCTGGGAAAGTGTCGAAGGAAAGCCCAAGCCTGCGCTCTCGGACGACCAACTGCGGAAAGCCCTCCAGGGACTGGGTCCACGCTTTCTGTCAGCGGTGCCCGCACAGCTGCACCAACAGGCCATAGACGACCTGGAAGGGAAGCTGCTAGCTTCTTATAGTGGGCGCAGCGTCAAGGACCAGCTCGCGCGTGTGAGGGACTATATTAAGACCAGCCGCCAAATATTTCCCTCGGATAAAGACGCTGAGTGGAGCAACTTTGTGCTGACGTTGAAGCCGAGGCCTCCACCGCAGCCCAAGCATAGGCTGTCCGAGGCAAAGCTGGTGGAAGCGCTACGGGGCCTCGACAGAGAGATGGCCTCGTCCGACGTGCACCGACAAGAACGGGCAATCGACGAACTGCAGCAAGACCTGCTGAGAGAGTACCGCGCTGACAGCGTCGAACCTAAGCTGGCCAAGGTCCGGGCGTATGTCCAACAACAAAAGGGTGGTGGTGCTACCTATGCTTATTCAGAAAAGCAACTGGATGAGTGGTTTGCATTTGTCAACAGTCTCAAACCCGCGATCTTGGATGGGGAACTGGTGCAACAACTAAAAGGGCTGCACTCAAACGGGTTGTTCTCGCGGCCTGCGAAATACTGGGTAGCGGCAATAGACAACCTGGGACTGCGGCTGGGCGAGACCTACAGAGCAGACAGCTTCACTCCCGCGCTGGAGAAAGTACGGCAGTATCTGCGCAAGAACGCAAGTGTCGACCTATATGAAGGTGAGGGCTTGGCAAGCTGGCAGAACTTGCGGACGTTTCTGGCTTAACTCGAGGATTTGCAAGGGGGAGACGGCAACGGCTTTCCTTGTTCTGCTCTCCCTTTCTCTATCTCCCTCCCTTCTTCTTTCCTTTCCTCTTCTCTCTTTCCCTTTCTCTTCCCTTCTCCTCACCCCCCTTCAAACATCCTCCTTCTCCCTCTCCTCAGAACAGAAAGTACTCATGTCTAATAAACGGCAGCTTTCACTCTAGCATAAAAAAGGCAGGTCCTCCGTCCGTCGACCGCGATGCAGGTGGCGAACGTGTGGAGAAGGCCCGGTGTAGAGGAGCGATGGTATCCCTTCTTCGCCGACTTCCAGTACAGCCAGCACAGCTCAACAGGGGGGACCCTTATGTCTACCAACAGAGTGAAACTGTTGAATGCCTGGTATTCCCGGGGCCCGAGGGGGGTTTGCAAGTATTTTTCTACGTGCGGGTACCAGAGTCGGAAGGTCTGCGCTTCATGGGCACGACCTCCAGCCGCTACCGAGGGTACGAAGAAGATGTCTACTTCATGCGAGAGAGCCAGATCACCCCAGAAATGGAAGAGTATCGGCAGAGAAGTCTGGGGAAGCGTGTAAAGAAGCTGGAGGGGTTTTTGCAAACCAAGCAGCCCGCCCTGCCCCCGGGTTACGAAGGAGTGTGGGTTTTTAAGGGTTGTCGTCTACGCGGTGTTTTCGATGCCCCGCAGACCTTGCGGGAGGTTGTAAGCCAGGGAGGCGATGTTAAGTGCAAGGCTACGCTGGACGGGCTCGTCGCTTACATTCAGGAGGCATGTGTCATCCGGCCAGGGGCAGGGCAGGAGGCTACCGAATTCGTTGTGTGCCCCGTGGCAACACCATACAGGCTCTGGGCCAGCGGTGGCAAGGTTAGCGTTCAGCTCAACAACTACCAATATCTGCAGCTAGGCTCCGCTGAAAACGGCCTTCGTGCTACGGGCCTCGCGGCAGAGCTGGTGTGCGTCGCTTTAAACGAACGCACCCACACCGGGCGGTTTGCGCTAGCCTGGCGGCGGGCGCAGACAACTACTGGCCAGGGTACGCGTGGAGTAGATTACGAAGTGCTGGTCACGACTGCCATGGTACTCTTTATCGTCGCGCAGTTCCCGGCCGGTGCATAACGCCGTCGGCTGGAGCCCGCACTCCGCGCCTGCGTCGGGGACAAGCCCGCAGTTCTGCCCTGCGCCGTAAGGCTCTTGCTGAAGCTGGACAAAGACCTGAAAGAAGTGCAAGACCCTCAGCGACCCGTGAGGTTGTTCAGGCAGCCGCCCAGTGCAAGAACAGCAAAGAATTCTGCGACAGACTGAACGAGACGGCAGTCGAATTATTTGGCGACAAGTACAAGGCCTGCGCAGACTGTTACACCCTAACCCTGGCGTCTACCCCCGCGGCGGCCCCGCAGCCAACGGCGACCCTGTCTCCTGGCGCACAAGCAGACAACGACGTGGAGTTTCAGCAGGCGGACAACGACGTGGAGTTTCAGCAGGCGGACAACCACATGGAGTTTCAGCAGGCAGACGACGGCGCGGAGTTTCGTCTGCTGACTTGGAGCGAGTTGGAAGCCATGTGCCAGCAGGAGAAGCGCTCGGTGGAGCTCTTTGACATCTGTTGAGTACGGTTACGCCGGAGCAACGGCTACGCCAGCTGTTGGTGCAGAACGGTCTGGTGTTAGCTATCGACGCTGCCAGTGCGCTCGGGCAGGGCGTGGCACCGCCCGTGGAGCTAACAGATCAGGTTCTCAAGCGCGAGATGGCGCGAGTCGCAGCAGATTTCCAAAGCGCGGTTAAGCAACAACAACAACAAAGCCTCTACTGGAGAGTCAAGGGCGACCTGAAGGGGCGGTACACTTCTAGTAGCATCGAAAGACAACTGGAGGGCTGGTCCGAGGCGCTTGGAGATAACGCAAAAGATGACCACGCGGGTTATATGATGATGAGCATGCCCCACGAGAGGACATCCGACGAGATAGTGCACGCCTGCCGGAGCTGGTATTTTTCTGTGCAAGCACGAAACTCTTCGGGAGGAAGTTCGCAGAAGAAGAAGGAGGCGATGGAACGGGCCCAGAACGAGCTGTATAAGCTCGACACAGTCAGCGACGGCAACACGGGGTTCAATACTCTGACATGGGCCCAGTTCCGCGACGCAATGAAAGCCGATAACAAGAATGGCCCTGGGGACTCGCTACCGCGGCGCCTAGGCTCCAACGAGCTCGTGGTAGAGTATGTGCTTCGCAAGTACCTGGAGATGAACGGGGGGCGTATAGTGCTGGAGGTAGACGACGAAGTGCGCGACCATGTAGTACCTAAGCCTTCTATCACACCGAGTGCCATGAAGGACCTGGTACGCAGGCACTACGCTCAGCTGGCGGTGAACTCTAACCAGCTGGCGACCTCTGGGCTGGCAGAACTAAAGAAAGAGATGAACAGCAAATATGCAGAAGACAACGTAGCTACCAACATGTACCGAGCGATTTTTGAGGCACTCGGCCCAGATTCCGGTCGGAGCAGATGGAGCTGGGGGGCCTATTATTCCGCCAAGAAGCGCACGGCCGCACTGGACCTCTACCTAAACGCCGCCGATGACAGTCTTCAGTACTTCCGTCCGCCCTTGGAATTCTACCAATTTGATTATGGCCTAGGCACGGATTGATACAAGCCTGGCAGTGGAGGGCCAGCGGAAAAAGCAGGCTAGTACCACCAACGAATTTCCGGCAACCATGTCTAGGCAGGAGCGCTCGGGGTCCTGCAAGTTATGCCTGACGACCGCACGTTTGCTAGTACTACTACCAAGAGAGCCAACGTTGTTTTTATTAAAAGGCTATGGTGACTGGCTGTTGCATTCTCTTGCTCTCTCTCTCTCCTTGTGGCAGCAGGGGGAGAGAAGGCTGGTTGGGCTCGTAGGGGGCTGGCCGCGCCCTGACGCGCGGGGCGAGATTCCGGTGCTCAGGCCGGGCGGTGGGAGAGCTGCCAGCGGCGGTCCTTCCGGGTTGCGGTGCGCGCGGGCTGGCACACCAGGCCCACACAAGCGGCCGGCAGCAGCGCCGGGCACGCGCCCACACCGTCGCCCGCCCCCCCCCCCCCCTCCCTCCCCCGCCCGGCCGCCGTCGCCACACTGTCGCCCGCCACGCCACACCGTCGGCCGGCCCCCTCCAGCCTCCCTCCCCCCCCCCCCCCCCGGGCCGTGCACCCACGCCCCCGCCACGCCACACCGTCGCCCGCCTCCCCCCCCGCCCGGCCGCCGTCGCCCGCCCGGCCACACCGTCGGCCGCCCCCCTCCAGCCTCCCTCCCCCCCCGGGCCGTGCACCCACGCCCCCGCCACGCCACACCCGTCGCCCGCCACGCCACACCGTCGGCCGCCCCCCCCCCCCCTCCTCGTCGCCCGGCGGCCCCCCCCGTCCCAGAAAGCAGCCAACAGGCGTGCCCCTGACAGCCTAGCCGCATGGGGTCCAGCGAGGGCTGCCCCCCTCCCAGCTCGTGCCTGCTCTCCTTCTTGTGCCTGGGCGTGTTGCTGAACTGCTACTACCTCCCGCGGCTGCGGGAGCTGTCGTTGCACCCGCTCGCCGACGTGTCCGTGTATGCCAACGTGACCCAGATCGTCGACCCCTGGCCAGCGCTGGAGCTGGGCTGCTGTCCGTCGCCGAATAACTACTACGGGCCCCTCAGGCGACGAGCGTTAGCAGCTAACGGCTCCTGGCCCCCCTCGCCGCCCCAGGCCTGCACGGGGAAGCCCCTCAAGATCGGTGAGCCGCTCTCGGCCGCGGTAGTGTGGGTGCAGCCCCTGGGCACGGACGAGGACCTGCCCCCCGCCCCGCTCGTGTACCCCTGGCGCACGTTCGAGCTTTGCCCGCCGGGCACCACGCTGTCCCAGCGACGGGACAACCAATGGTGGCTGTACGAGCTGGAGGACTGCCACGACGGCCGGGCCTGGCTGGGCCCGGCGGTGGCCAAGCCCGCGCTCGGACAGGTGGTGGCCACTGCCCCGTCCACTGGCGTGAGCGAAGCGGGTTGTCTGCAGCAGGGCCAGCGTTTGCGGCGGACCCCAGCTTTCCGGGGCACCCTGCTGGTCGTCTTGCTGCTCTGCGGCGGTCTGTGCTGCTGCGCCCGCTGCCTGTGCTGGCGCGCGGACAAGCCCCTCCCTTCAGCCCCGCCCGCGCCGGCGGGCGGGGGGAGGTGCCTGGCCGGGCTGGACGACAGCCGGGAAGCCGGCGCGGCCGGCGCCCCCGCGCCGGCGCCCCCCGCCACGCGGGTGCTGCGTCTGGCCCACGACGGTACCACCCTGACCGTCAGGGCCGAGATCGCCGCCTGCCTCCCAGCGCCCCCGGGCACGCCGGCCGACGCGGAAGTGGCGGTGTCGGCCGACTTCACCCGCACCGACGTCCAGAACCTGGTCGCGCTCATTGAGGGCACGGGCCTGTTGGACTACCCCCTGTACACACTACAGCGGCTGCCCGAGACCCAGGAGCTGGGGCTGCAGGTGGTGGAAAGCTGGTCGACGGCCGAGGCCAGGCGGGTGCTGGACATGACGGACCGCTGGGGCGTGGAGCCGGGGCTGCTGCAGGACACCCGGGCGCTGCTGATGCACCTCGAGTACGAGACGGAGGGCTGGCTGTTGGGCCGCTCGGAGGGGTGCTGCCCTTGGCCGTGGCTGCTGCTGGTGCTGTACTGGACCGCGCTGTGGTGCTGGGCCTACTACGTGTCCGCCGACCTGCGGTTGAGGCCACAATCCAAGGCGCTCGTGGTCCTGTGTGGCCTGGCGCCGGTGCCAGTGTTCGTGGCCCTGGGGACCCGGCGCGTCCCCCGGGCCCGCGCCGTGTGGCTGGCGTGGTGTGTGTCGGGGCCCGTGCTGTGCGCCGCGGTGGCCGTGTGGGTTTTCAGCCCCAAGGTAGCCTCGGACTGGTGGCTGTTGCACGCTGTCGTAGCCGCGCACGCGGGCCTAGGGCTGGGTGCCAGGCGGCTGTGGCGTGGGTTCGACGACTGCTGCCACCACCAGGCCCGGCGTCCCGAACTCGGCAACTGGGGGCTGGAACAGGAAACGGCCAACTTCCGGGGGGAGGCCTACCGGCGCTTCCAGGAAAGGGGCCGCGCACGGGACGAGCTCTAAGCGGCCCCGCTGTCTCCGGGCGCCCGGGGTACGTCGCCCTTCCCCCCCCCTGGTGCGAGACGTCGGCCAAGCACAGCCACAGGAGGGAGGGCCAAAGCCCCCCGGTTGGCCTGGGGCGTCAGGCAATCGTGCCAGCCTTGTCTGTGGTCCTGGTCTTTATTAAAGCCCTAGTTCTCCTGCTGCCTAAGCAAGATGAGCTTCTCCTGGCCGGCAAGAGCTCTGGTCCTTAAGCTCGGTCGGCCCCGCTCCCCGGTGTGCCCGTCAGCGAGTGGTGCAGGGCCGCCGCCGACGGCATAGAGCCTGGCCTAACCGCAGCCCGGGCCGCCCGCCCGGGCCCCGCGCGGAGGCACGCCCCCCCCCCCCCCCGGAGACAGGGAGGGAGGGCGGGGGGCGGAGGCTCCCCCCCCGCCCGGCCGCCGGCCGCCCCCTTCCCCCCTCCCCCGGCGCCACGCGCTTCCCTCCTCCTCTGGCGGACACGCCCCCCCCCCGGGGGCCGCGCTCCACCCTCACGCACCCTCCCTGCCCACCCCAGGGCAGTGGACGAGGCAGGCGCCGCGCTTCTTGTCTCCTCTTCCGGCGGCCGATAGCGTCCGAGGTGCGTGTGTCAGCGGGGGGCCTGGGGAAAAGAAGAAAAAACAAATCTCCCACAGGCTACACCCAGCAAATATATGTACGGGGACCGCGCCATACACCGCGCACTCGCAAGACAGTACAGAGGAGCCCACCCGCAAGAGACTGCGCATAGGACCGCGCCAGGAACTTCGGCTCGACCTGACTCGTGACAGGCACGGGGCCGACGGCTGGCTGCGGCTGGAGCTGAGAGACACTGCGGTGCTGTGCGGCAGCGCCTTTGTGTTGGGTGCAGGGTGCTTCGAGGTCGTTCTGCCCAGCTCGGCGGGCGACAGTGCGGCGGAGGCCTACCGCGCAATCAAGACGGACGCCAACGCACTGCGGGTCTGCGCGGACCTGTCGGCTATCCTAGCCCCGGGCCTGCGGCTAGAACTGGTGCCATGTGATGATGAGCGCGACCAGGAGCTGGCGGCGCTGCGCTTCGAAACCTCTCGGTTGGCTAGTCGGGTGGAGGCCTTGGTCAGTGCCGCCGTCCCGCGCCAGCTGACCATCGAGGCGGCCGAACTGGCCCGTTGGGGGCACAGCGGCACAGCGACCGTCCACAGGCTGGGCTCTTTTTGCATGCTGGAGGGGCACGTAGCTTTCGACAAGGACCGGCTGCGCCTCGAAGATGCCACGGCCCTTCCTCCGGACAGTACGACGAAGAGTGGCAACACTGGAATGGAGGCCTGGCTTACCTTGCTGCAGTTGTCTGCGGACTGGCGGCCCGCGCAGGCCGTCACGTATTTCTTTCCCGACAAAACTTTTTTTCCGTTGATGTTTGAAATCAATTACACAAGCTCGGTCATCAGGCAGAACAGGCTGGAAGTAGGCGACGACGGCCGGGTTCGCCTCTGCGTCCATTACACGATTCGCTCCGGCTGGCCACAGGCCCCGCACGGTAACTGTCTGAAACCGAGGCATACAACGTTCGACGAGTACAAAGGCTTCGCGGTCCCCCAAGGGCTGGACCTCGGCGTGCTGAAATGGTCCACCTTGGGGCTGCACTCTTGCCCGGCGGGTGACGATTCAGGGTCAGACGACGACGACGACTGCTTGCATTATTCCTAAAATTTCAGGCTCGAGGTGAGACAATGCAAAAAAAATAGCATGTATTTCTTTTAAAACGTTTTTGGTGTCAATATTAAATGTAGCAACGCCGCGGGCCGGCACACTGTAAAAATTACGATAAATATCTTTTTTTTAATCTTGTGGTACACACGCCGTTGCGGCCGACCTGCTTATCGCTGACTACGACCGGCAGACAATGGAGTGCTATTGTTGGTATCTAAAAAGTCAGGATCCAAACAAAAAAGGCAGAAAGACAGTGCAGAAAAATACAACTTGCTTTTTTTTCCGGAGGGCTAGTGCCGAACCTAAGATGTTTCAACGAAAAGGCACGGGACATTGTTGGTCTGCTTGACGAGGCAGTTGCCACTGCTGTTTCTTGGCCGAGGCCATCCGGTAAGTGTATTAGCGGGGTGCAGGAAGGCGGGAGCGGGGGGGGGGGGGGCTGTGCGGCCCCGCCCCCGTGCGCGTGCCTGCCCCGCCGCCCGGCACGCTCCCCCCCCCCCCCCCCCCCGCCCCGCCCCCCCCGCCGCCCGGCACGCTCCCCCCGGCCCCAACGCCTCCGTACTCTGGCCGCCGCCAGAATGCAGACCCGTGCGCGGCGCCGTCGCTCTGCTGCCGAGCCCGAGCCCACGGCAGAGCCGTGGTGTTCCGACCACGGAGGAGAGGGCGTCGTGGCAGGAGACAGCGAGAGAGAACACGTTCAGAGCTCACGGCAGGCTACGCAGCGACCGAGCGACCGTCGGGCAGAGCTTGTGCCTGTCATTCCCCGCTACTCGTCGGCGGCGGGGCCCCCTGTCTGGGATGGCAGCGATATCTCTGCTCTTACTGGTGCCGATCACCTGCGGGCCACCGAGAACTCCCTGCGCGGCCTCCATTCCGATGTCGAAATAGACACACAACCAGTCTATCCGGGATTTGTCAGGCCCCTGACGAACGAGAGGCGCTTCATGTCGCGTGCCCTGGTACGGCGCTGGTCCTAGAGCACCGCCGCAGCATCTTTTTCAGAGACTACTTTGACGAGAATGGTACACAGAGAGGGGGTAGAGTGCGTGCCGTGCTTGCTGATGGTGCGGGTTGCCGAGGTGGCTGTGACTGGGCAGGCATTCAGAAGCTTCGCTTTCACATTGGCCAGGTTATCCCTGAAGCCGCCGGTGGTCCTGAGCATCCGCGGAATTATGCCCTAATGCAGGCGATATTCGATCCCGCGTTTTCGTCTTGGCGGATGCCTGCCAGGGCTCAGTATGTGGGTACCTCTCCTCTGTGTAGTATTGGCATATGCGAGTGGCTTTGTAGGCAACACGGCCGCCCGCGCTGCGATCCTGTTTGCAGAGTACATCCACACGAAGGCCAAGCTGCAGATCACCTTGGACGACATGGAGATGTTTTAGCTCTGCGCTCCTTTTCTTTATTAAAGCCTTCGTGTTCTTCTGCAGATTCCTAAGCAACATTCAGCAATGGCAGGCCGCTGCAAGATCTCTTGTCCAAAGCTCGGTCCGTTGCCTGGCAAGGCCAGTGCTAGCCTGCGAGTTGTGCGGGCCCGCCGCAGAGAGAATAGATCCTGGCCTATCCAGGCCTAGCCCGCGGCAGCCTCCTTGACGGCCTGCCACCTTAGCTAGCTCGACGTCAGGCAGGATCTGCAGGCACACGGCCGAGACAGGGGAGTAGTAGGGCTAGGGGGCGCGCTAGGCGGCCGCGCCTGGCACGCGCACGCCCCCCTCCTTGCCCCTCCCGGTCCTCGCCTTCCTGGCCCCGCCCCTCGTGCGCGCGCTTGCCCCGGGCCGCGCGCCCCGCACGCAAGCCCCCCCCCCCCCCCCCCCCCCACACCCCTCTCTTCCCCCCGGAGGCCGCGCACCCCACGCCCTGTCCCTGGCGCGCAGGGGAGGAGGCTTCCCTCCTCCGCCCCCTTTTCCCACCCCCCTCCTCCCCGCTGCCCGCCTGCCCTTCTCCTGTTCCCCACCCTTACTTTCTTTCTGCCGTCCCGGGGAAAGGACAGCGAGCGTGCGTTGGGCAGGAGAGGGGCCTACGCACACCGCCGCCCGGCGCACTCCGTCGGCCGCGTGCATGCAGCCGCCCCACAACCCCCGCGCGGAGCGTAGTACCGATGCAGAACCTGCTGAGCGAGCTGTCCGCCAAGATGCGGACGCGCGTGCCCAGCGCCGTCGTCCTTCCGCCGAGCCCGAGCCCACGGCGGTGGAGTCCTCGTCTTCTGGGAGTGAGACAGAGGACAGCGAGCTTGAAGGGCAGGTTTCTGCTGACGCACAGCCGCCACGCGCGATGGCGTCGGTTGCCACCAACGCCGCGATTCAAGACAACCCCTTGCTCATGGGCCTGAGTGAAGAAACCCTGAAGAAAGCTATTCAACGCCAGCAAGAGGGTTTCTATGCAATTACCGACGTCATCGCCGCCCTCAAGGGCTGTTCCACCAAGGCTGCTAGAAAGGACTATGACCGACTGAATGATAAAATACTAGGCGACCCCAACTTTGGGGTGCATGGGGTTCTTCCTCAAAAAATTGCATTCAAACGTTCGAATGGGCAAAGGGGCGCGGCAATAGATTGTTACCAGTTGTGCGACCTACTTAAGATCCTGCCTTTGGTCCCTGGCTCAGCCGGCAAGGTACTCAGGCGTGAACAGGCAAATCTCGCCACCCGTGCCTGTGCGGGCGACCACGAGTTGGAACAGGCCCTGCCCCTCAGGCGGCAGGAGCTGTTTGAGGCTACCAGGCGCGAGCTGCTGGCGGGGGTGAGCACGGCGCAGCCCGCGCTGCCTAGCGCCACGCCGGTGATCACATCGTCGCTGGCCGCCGTACCGGCGGCGGGTGCGGTCCAGGTGCCACCACCACCGCCGCAGGAGGTAGCGGAGCCGGCCGTGAAGCGGCAGTGCTTGGAACTGCTAGAGTCGGAGCGAGAGTTGCTAGCAGCGAAGCGGGAATTGGCCCTCCTCAAGCGCGTGGTTTGCGAAGAAGAGCTGGCCGCACTGGAGACAGGCTGGGCCCTGGAACAGAAACAGCTGCAGCTCAGGCGCGAAGCACTGGAGGCCGGCTGGGCACTGGAACAGAAGCAGCTGCAGCTCAGGTGCGAAATCGTCGCTGCTAACCAGCAGGCCGTCTTCCGCGTGTATCAGACCACGGTGGATCTGTACCAGCAACAGCTGCAGGAGGGCGGGCTGGCGCTGGATGCCCGCGACATCATGTTCGTCAGTGACGAGCGACGGAACAACGCCAGGCGGGCGCTCGCGCTGCTACAGCGCGCGGGGGTTTGTGCTACGTTCGAGCAGGCGCTGGGCAGCCACGCGGCGCTGCCGGCGCCCGGCGGCGCACCGCTCGACGAGTCGACCGGGCCGGAGGCCCGCCCCGAGGGCGCGCCGGTCGAGGGCGAGCCGGCCGGGGGCGAGCCGGCGCCGGGCGCCGGCACCCTGGCCCCGCGAGCACCGGCGCTGCCGGCGGAGGCGGTGCCACGGGCGGAGCTGGGCTTGACCGAGGTCCTGCTGCGGTTGGCGCCGGCGCCCGCGCCCAGGGGCGCCGAGCTCACGGGGCTGCTGATCCGGGCCGGCAAGTACGCGGCGGCTGGCTACCGGGCGGCGCACGGCGGCCAGCCTCCCCCGCGCGTGCAGCGCCTGGTCGGAGGTGCCTTGCGGCAGGTGAACCTGTACCACCAGGACGACGAGGCGCTGCTGGAGGCGGCCTGCCGGCGGGCGCTGGCCCCGGCCGAGGGCTAGCCGG
The DNA here is from genome assembly GCA_019918135.1 of Paulinella micropora. Lineage (NCBI taxonomy): Eukaryota > Cercozoa > Imbricatea > Euglyphida > Paulinellidae > Paulinella > Paulinella micropora. The sequence goes on along the minus strand of WBZZ01006494.1, from coordinate 43,791 downwards.
GGCCGGGGGCCGCGCACGCGCCAGCGGCTTCGGCGGCGGACGTGGGCTGGTCAGAGCTCAGCAGGTCTTCGATGGGGCAGGCGGTCTGGCCGGGCTGGGCCCGACGGACGGCCAGGATGACCTGAAGGGCTAAGGGTCCAGCAGGTCGCATTGCCGCAAGCACGCGCAGGCTCCTGCGCGCCGCCCGGCCAGCCGCCGGGCCGGCGGCGGGCCTGGGCCAAGCCACAGTACTCTGATTAAAAAAAGGACAACACTACCTGAGTGCACCAGTGTACCGAAGACAAAGTGTCCTTCTCTAATTCTTACACGCGGCACGTACGACTGGCATTCGGCCGAACCCAGGGCTCGGCGCGGATTGACTACGTGCATGGTCACCACGATGTGAATCTTGGGTCCAGCAGAGCAGACCTTACAACGCTTCGCTGGTCGTTGATTGGCGCCAACGGCGGGTACGCCCACGGCACGCTTGTTCGGGGAGATCATGCGGGCGCGCGCCTCCCCGGCTGTTCGTCCCGACTTTGCCTAGCTAGGGCCTCGAAGCGCACAGCAGGGCCCGGGCAGGCGACGGAGAGGGTGGAGGGCGCAGGCGAGGGCAAGGAGGGGGGAGGAGGAGGAACGCGCTCCCCCGCTTTTCCTCCCCCGGGAGGTAGTGGCGGGGGCAGCGGCAGGCGCAGCGCTGGGCGCGGGGGTGGGCGGGCGCGCGCCCGGGGAGGGGGGCCTGCGCCCCCCGTCTGCGTCCCCCCCCCGTCTGCGCACGCGCCCGCCGCCCCCACCCCCCTCCTCCGTGCCGGGGAGGGGGTGGCACGCGCCCCCGCGCGTGTGTGTGCCGGCGGGGCAGCCAGAGGGAGCGGCGGCGGCCTGTCGGTCTCCGGCCAAGGCGCACGCCGGCGGCGGCCCCCCCCCCTCCCCCCTCCCCCTCCTGCGCGCCTACGGGAGGGTGCCAGCGACCCCGGGGGGGGGGGGGGGTGGAGAGCGCAGCCACGACGCACGCCGGCCGCAGTCCCCCTCCCCGGGGGCGCCGCTGGGGCACGGCACGGGGGCTGCTCATTTTCCGACCCCGCAGTACTAGCACGGGGGAGATGGCGGGCCCCGAGCCCGAGCGACACCCCGAGCCCGAGCGGCGCCCCGAGCCCGCCGGCTTCTGGTCCGAAGGAGCGGCGTCGCCCGAGGGGGCATGGTCCAACGGGCCCAGCCACAAGAAAAGAAAACTCACTTCGTCTGACACGCCGGTGGAGGACGACGCCGGCGCGGCCGCCGTGGCCGCCTGCACGTTGCCAGAAGAAGGAGCGTCGCCCGAGGAGGGGGCGTGGCCCAACGGGGCCGGCCACCAGCCCAAGAAAGCCGCTCTGTCTGGCACGCCGGCGGGGGACGACACCGGCGCGGGCGCCGCGGCGGGCGGCCCGTCCGGGGAGGCCGTGGGGGGGCCCCGCCTCCTGGCCCGGACCGACGCCAACTACACTCTCTTCCCCATCCGGTACCCCGCGGCGTACAAGATGTACAAGCAGCACCTCGCGAGCTTCTGGACGGCGGAGGAGGTGGACCTGAGCGAGGACGCACTGCACTACCAGGAGAGGCTGACGCCTAATGAGCGCGGGTACGTGGACATGATCCTGGCCTTCTTTGCCGCCAGCGACGGCATCGTGATGGAGAACCTGTGCTTGCGCTTCCAGCAAGAGATCCAGGTGCCGGAGATCAGGTGCTTCTACAGCGTCCAGCTGTGCATGGAGGCGATCCACTCCGAGATGTACAGCCTGCTGATCGAGACCCTGGTGACCGGCGCGGCGCGCAAGCAGGAGCTGTTCCGCGCCATCGACACGCTGCCGGCGGTGCGCGCCAAGGCCGACTGGGCGCTGGAGTGGATGCGCAGCGACGCCCCCTTCGCGCAACGCCTGGTCACCTTTGCGTTCGTCGAGGGGGTCTTCTTCTCCGCTTCCTTCTGCGGCGTGTTCTACTTCAAGAAACGCAACCTGCTGCCCGGGCTGGCGGCGTCCAACCTGTGGATCAGCCGGGACGAGGGGCTGCACTGTGACTTTGCGTGCCTGCTGTACACCCAGTACCTGGAACCCGAGTTCCGGCTACCGGCGGCCACCGTCCACGCCATGGCCCGGAGCGCCCTGGCCGTCGAGGCCGAGTTTGTGCGCGCCAGCCTGCCCAGCGAGATCATTGGGCTCAACGCCGAGCTGCTGCTCGAGTACGTGAAGATGATCACGGACCGGCTGCTCGTGGCCCTGGGCTACGCCAAGCTCTGGCACGCCGAGAACCCCTTCCCCTGGATGGACATGATCTCGATGCGGACGTCGGCCAACTTTTTCGAGCGCCGCGAGGCCTCGTACGCGGGGCGGAGCGGGGTCTGGCCGCGCTGCAAGGGGTCGACCACCACCGCTTCGACACCAACGTGGACTTTTGAACCCCCCTTGGCCGCGCACCGCGCACTGCCCGGCCAGCGAGCGAGCAGGGAGAGCAGGAGAGAGTGGGCCGGCCGGCGAGAGGAGGCAGGTTTTTGGGGGTGTGAGCGGTGTGCCGACCGTGGACAAACTTTTATTAAAACAGAGCGAAAAGGGCTTTCCCCCCCCGAGACACACACTAGGTGTGCGCCGTCTTTGTCGCTTGGACCCTTTCGGGTAGCCCTCACTTGGCAAAGCCCGGACACCCGACGAGTCCCCCCCCTGGGATAAGCTGAGACGTTCGCTCAGGTCTAGCAGGGCCAAGCGACTGGATGATTTCCACTCGGTGGATAACTTTAGCTCCTCGCAGGGCCCTACCACGACGTTCGCACTGTCGACCGGCACCGGGGCCAGAATATCAAGGTCTCGTAGCACCGGGCAGTTTGTTACGTGCAGCACGAGAGAGGAGCACCCCCGTCCGAGCTCGCGCAGCGCGAGGCGTGTGAGCGACCCGCAGTCCTCGACAGTCAGCAGCAACTCCTGGACACGCGGCAGGGCTGGTATCGCTAGTTCCTGGAGCTGGGGGCAGCGGGCCAGCGTCAGCCTAAGCCTTAGGCAGTGCGGAAGCTCCTTAGGCAAGCCCAGGCTCCGCAAGGATGTACAGTCCGTGACATAGAGGCACAGCTCCCTGAGAGCTCCTGGCAGTCCTGCCGCCTGGCCTTCAGAGGGTACCACAAACTCCTGCAGGGCATGGCACCGCCCGAAGGTGATCACGAGTGAGCCGCCCGCCCGTTGCAGTGACTGCGCTAGACCCTCTCCCTGTGCCGGGCCGCCCGCGGGCAGGCCGAGGCTCCGTAGCGCAGGGAGGCCGCAGGTCGAGAGGCGGCGGCAGTTGACAAAGGTCAGCTGGACGTTGCGGCCGACCGAGGCCAGGGCTGCTAGCCCGCACTCGACCAGTGCTGGGCACCGCAGGAAAGTGAGCTGGACGTTGCGGCCGACCGAGGCCAGCGCTGCTAGCCCGCACTCGATCAGTGCTGAGCACCGCAAGAAACTGAGAGCCAAGTCTCCCTTGACGTCTTCTAGCTTGGGTAGCAAGCAGCTAGCTAGGCCGGGGCAAGCGGAGAAGCTCAGCGAGAGGGAGAGCGGATCTTGTGTGCCCTTGGTGCACACCGACTTCAGCTCCGGCAGCGCGAATCGCGGTAGCTCCCTGCAGGTGTCAAAGCGTGCTTCTAGTTGGCGACCCGTGGCTGTTAGCGCGGGCAGGCGGAATTTCTTCAGCTTTGGACACTGAGCAAAGCTAAGATCGAGTGCTTCTGCACGGCCAAGGGCCGGCAGCTGGAAGGACCGCAGCGCTTCCAGGCTAGGGAGCCGGGGTTGGTTGCAAATGCTGCAGGAACGGCAGCCGGGCGCGCTTTTCCTCTCCTGCCCGGCGCCGCCGGACATCCCCCTGCGGGTTTTAGCCTAGTGTACGCACGCGCGGGCTAGCCCCGCCTGCCCGGCGCGCGGGAGGGGGTACGGAACAAGGGGCGAGGGAGGAGGGGCGGCGGGCCCCGGGGGGCGGCGGGCCGGGAGGCGGGCCGCGCGGGAGGGGGGCGGGCCGGGAGGCGGGCCGGGGGGTGCGGACGGGGAGGGGGGCCGCACCCGCCTCCCCCCCCCCCCCCCCCCCGGCGCAGCCCGCCGCCCGGGCGGCCGCCGGGGCAGCTGGCACGGGGACACGCGCACAACACACGTCCCGCCTAACGTACGTGCAACCCCCACGAGAGCCAGAACACCTTTTTCCACTGCGCCCCCTGATGCCCCGTGACAAGAACGCCCCCCCGGCCTCCCAGGCGGAGCCGACCGACGAACCCGCCGAGGCGCCCTCCTCCGCCGGCAGCCCGCCCGAGCCCGCGCCAGGCGGAGAGGAACCGGAGGGGCCCGCCCCCGACGACGAAGCAGAAGAGGACCCAGAGAGGCCCGCCCCGGACGAAGCAGAAGAGGGCTCAGAGAGGCCCGCCCCCCGCGGCCGGGAGGCGCCCGCCGCCACGGCGCAGGAGCCGGCCGCGGCCGACGTGGCCAGCGAGGGCAAGAAGGGGGGCCGCAAGAGCAAGGCCACGGCCTACAAGAGCAAGCACGGCATAGCCGTGCGGCACCACAAGAAGAGCCAGGCCCCCGGCCCGCTGCGCCCGTCCGAGGTGAAGCATTTTTTGCGCCGCAGCGGCATCCGGCGCTGCCAGACGTCGAGCCTGCGCGCCAACGCGACCAAGCTGTTGGATGAAGTAGTGCACGACCTCACCCGGCGCTGCGTCGCGTACGCCGACTCGCAGAACCGCAAGAAGATCGTGCTGGCCGACGTCAACCGCTCGTACAACCTAGTCGAGGGCCGTTGCCTGGCCGGCCTCGAAGATGCATTCGCCCGCGGCGCGCCGGCGCACCAGGACAAGGGCGGCCGCCCCCCCGGAAACGCGCCGCCGGCCCCACCGGCGCGGACCGCCCCCCGCGCAAGTCGCAGAAGACGGCCTGAGGGGGAGCCCACGTTTCTGCTTTTTCCTGTCTCAGTGCCGGCACCCGTACTTTAATTAAAAACTGCCGAAAAAAAACTTGGATAATATTATCACTTGTATGGTCGGGGTCCCGCTTCCATTTCTTGACTGTCCGTCGTCTCTTGACCGTTCATTAGGCTAGTTGTGACGGTGGGTTCCTTGGCGGCTGCATCCAGAACTGGGTAGGACACGCGGATCGTCATGGCCAGGAACGGCAGAGTGGCCCACTGAGCTACTACCAGCGCGTTCGCCATGATGGAGAAGCCGACCCCCCAGATCCAGCTGAGCAGGCGCATGGTCTCGCACGCCGCCGCCGTATCGACCGCTTGCAGGACGCACTGGCTGCAGATGGCCGTGCCGTTGCCATCCCGGAGGCTCACGTTCCACTTCTGCTCCTCGTCCACCCCGAGTAGCTTGGGACTCTCGTACTGGACGCGGATGATGAAGGCAAAGGCGATGATCTGCAGCAAGGTAGCGAATAAGAAGGAGGTCGACATGAACCACAGCCTCGCACTCCGATCGCGTGTGGCTGCTAGTACCGACACCTTGGTCTGCACTCGCGCGACGGCCGCCCGAATAAACTTCCAGTTACCTGTGCTGGGGGAGGCTTCCGGCTTTTGGTACTGCTCCGCTGCACCCTGGGCAACCCCGCGTTCGGACGAGAGTGACAAGAGAGAGGCAAGCACTAGCACTGCCAGCAAGGACATCACCACCCCGTTCATCGCCGAGACGGTTTGGTAGACTTTGGTCGTCTGGCCGCCGCTCTCGTCAAACATGTGCACAATGTCCACCACGAGCGTGGCTACGGATAAGGGGCCGAGCAGCACGAGGGCGATGAAGGGCGACCACCACCGCAGCGTGGTACCTAGTGCACCAGAACCCAGGCAGTCAGTACAGAGCTGAGCCTGGGAGTCAGGCACAGAGGCTCGGGTGGAGCTGCGCCGCGGCACTGGGGGAACGACGGTCCGGTTTTCTTGCGGCGTCGGGTACACGCGGGCCTGGTTCTGTGGCGCCGCCGCGTACCTATACTGTGGTCTGCTGTCAGACGGCATGGACGAAGAGAGTGGAGACAAGCCAGCAGAATTCCTTGGTTTACTTTACACTGTCAGGTACCGGGGCAAACCAGGGGGGGTGGCCATCGCCAGCAGGGGGGTGGCCATCGCCAGCAGGGGGGGGGGGTGGAAGGAAGGGGGAGAGGAGGGGAGAGAGCGGGGGGAGAGAGCTCGTGCCCCCCCTCGGGGTCAGGGGAAGGTGCGCCCCCTCTCCGCCCCCCTTCCCCGCCCGGCCGGCCAACCCCGGGGGTCAGGCGGTCCGTTCGCCGCCGTGCCGGTGCCGCTTGGCGGGGGGAGGGCGCCGCCGGGGGGGCCGCCGGGGGGGCGCCGCCGGGCGGAGCGGCCGCGCCCGGGCCCAAGTCGAGGGCCAGCAGAGAGTCCAGGGTCGCGCACGACGCGACCGCGCGCAGGGCCTGCAGCACGGTGGTGTGGAAGTTGGCCTCCTTCTTGGCCCGCGTGTGCAGGGGGCGGGGGTGCCAGCCCGCGGGGCCGGCCGTCAGCGCTACCTCCCACACCGAGCCCGGCACGGGCCTGAGCTGCTGCAGCTCCTCGTGCGTGTAGCAGGCGGCCAAGGCCGGCGCGGCAAAGATCTGCGTGCCCCCGGCGGCCGGGGGGAGCACTGGGCCCTCGAGCCCCACCGCGTGGTCCTGCCACGGCAGCGCGTACGCCAGGCCGACGACGGAGCCCGCCTCCTGCACGTCGGTGCCACAGACGCGGAAGCACAGGTGGCGGGGCGTGAGGTTGGCCCCCGCGCCCGCCTCCTTGTAGCGCAGCAGTTCTTCGAGCGCCTGGGGCAGAAAGCACACGGACGGAAGGCCCGACGGCAGGCCCTGGCCGGCGCCCCGGCCGGGCTCTCGCACCCAGTCCACCGGCCAGGCCCGGCTGTCCGCCGTGTGCTGGTCGCCCGGCATAGCCTCGAAGATGAGCCGGACCACGCGCCAGACCCCGTCCTTCGGCCGGTAGTGGCAGCAGGCCCAGACCCCGGGCAGTGCCCTGGCCTGCCGGTGGACGAGGCAGAGCTCGTGGTGCGGCGCAGCCCCCAGCAGACCCAGTAGCCCCGCTCGGTGCGCGCCGCGCGCAGCACCTCGAGGTCCAGCGTGGGCTGCTCGAACTTCCACTTGCGGAGCGCGCGCTGGCCGCCGCCGCGGTACGGAGCGTCGCCGCGCGCAAACACCAGCCCGTCCACCGGGACACGGCACCCGTCGAGGTCCTGATCCCCGCCGCCGGGCTCGACGAAGCCCCAGCCCCGGGCGTCGTCGGGGCGCTCCAGCCTCGGCAGCAGGTCCCGCTGCAGGTCGCGCAGGGGCGGCACGGCCAGTCCTCCCGCCGCGGGCGCGCCCCGCCACTAGCGTGGGCCCGGAGCAGCACGTCGCGCAGCCACAGGCGCTGCCCGAACGGGAGCGACATGTACGAGCGCCGGCCGCAGGCCAGCAGGTCACACACGCGGTAGAGAATGGTCCCGGGGGCTACCTCGACCCGTTCGGTGTCGAGCAGCCACAAGTCGCGGGGCCCGGGGCCCGCCGGGCCGCCCGCCAGGAACGACACTTCGGGGCACAGGTCCGTGACCCACGGCTTGCCGCGCAGGATGGCAAAGGGCTTGTCGTACAGGACCAGGAGCAGGGCGCGCACCCCGTCGTCCTTGGGCGTGACTAGCCAGCTCGAGCTCGTGCGGCAGAGCCCCTCCAGCTCCAACAGGCACAGGTCCCGGGGCATGGCAAACGCCGTGTACGACCCCCCGGACGACGCCTCGGCGCCCCGCGACTGCACCTCTCTCAACGTCTGCCACACCAGGGCCGGCAGGGGGGGCAGGTCCTCCACGCCGTCCCCGCCCGTGCAGGCCGGGGGGAACAAGGCCTCCGCCCGCAGGGACTGGAGCCGCAGCCTTTCCAGCCTTTCCCGCGGCGGCAGCTCTTGGCTCAGCCGTTCGCCCTGGGCGGCCAGCCAGGCGTCGGCCTCGGCTAACGGGAAGCGCTGAACCCACGCCCGCACCGCCTCGGGCGCCCCGCCCGTGACCGACATACTAGCGGGGGGTGGGGCTTTGTGGGCCGCGGTCCTCCCCCGGGCCCGTCGGCGCCTGCTCCCTTTCTCCCTCCGCCCCCCTCGCTCCTGGCCGGGCCCCCGCCCCCTCGCTCCTGGCCGGGCCCCCGCCAGCGCCCGGGCCCCCGTCTGGGCCCGGGGGAGCGGCCAGCCCCGCCCCCCGGGGAAGGGGAGGACGGCCCCCCTTTCCCCCCTCCCCCCCCCCCCCCGGCCCCCGGGGCTTAGAGGCAGGGAGCGCTCGCCCCCTGGCCGGCGGCCGTCGTCTCCGAGCCCAACCGGCGTGGAAAGCAGGCTCTGGCGCTCAGGCCCCGCTGCGCCTCGAAGCCGCCCCCCTCTGCCCACAACTCCGCCGGCGCCAGTGACAGGAGATGCTCGTACACTACCGTCCCGTCGGTGCCAAAGACCAGCCTGCCGGTCGTGACATACTGCCAGCGCGGGGCACCCTCCGCGGAGGCCGGGACGAGCCGCACGGCCTCGACCGGCGCCGGCGTGGGATCGACCGGCCTGGCCCACACGGGCAGCGCAAACAGTAGCCCGGGCCCGGCGCGCAGGCCGCGGACCTCCACGTCGACGCAGGCCCCGAGCACGTTCACCGCGGCACGGTAACCGTCCGCCAGGTCCACCCCTTGGCCCCGCAGCTCCTCGGCCGGCACCTGGTAAGCCCGGTGGAAGATGAGTTCGCGCACCAGGCGGACCAGCACCTCGGTCGTAGCGCTTAGCCTGTCCAGCTCGGCGCGCAGCTGAGGGGTTTCGGCGTCGTCGCCCGGCCGCTCCGCGCGCCCGCGCGGGCGCAGAGCGCGCTGGCGGGGCCCGCCCTCCGGCCCGCCCTCCGGCCTGCCCTCGGGCTCGCCCCCGAGTCTGCCCCTGGGTCTGCCCTCGCCCCCGGGCCCGGGCCGGCCCTCGGGCCTGCCCTCGGGCCTGTGTACCAACCCACCCGCGCGCGACTTCCACGTGCGCAACAACGACGCAAAGGTCTCGGGGGCCGGGCGTTCCGTCGTCATCAAGCTTACGACCTGGTATTGATCGAGGCCACCGACGCCGGGGGCCCGGGGGGCCCGTGGGGGGGCGCCATGGGCCCGGGGGGGAGGAGCGGAGGCGGGGCAGCCCGGACCAGGGCCGGGGGGCGGAGGGGGGCGGTTGCCCTGGCTCCCCCCGCTCCCTCCCCACGCCCTGACCCGGCCGTGGTGGATGGCTCCGCCCCGCCCTCCCTTCCCCTCCCCGCCCTCCCCTTCCCCTCCCCGCCCGCGACCCCCGACGCCCTGACCCCGGCCGTGGTGGATGGCTCCGCCCCGCCCTCCCCTTCCCCTCCCCGCCCGCGACCCCCGACGCCCCCCCCCCCCCCCCCCCCCCCCCCCCCCCCCCCCCCCCCCCCCCCCCCCCCCCCCCCCCGCCCCCCCTCGGCCGTGGTCGGTGGCTCCCCCACCCGCTCCTACCCCCCCCCCCCCCCCCCTCCTTGCCCGCGACCCCGACGCCCCCCCCCCCCCCCCCCGCGCGGGCCCGGCGCGGGTCCGCGCGGGTCCGGCGCGGGCCCGGCGGCTACCGGCCCCCCCCCAGAAACCTCGCGTGCCAGGGCCACCGCCCATGCTCGGCACACCGAGCGCTACGCCGGCCCGCGGGCCGGCCCCCGGCAAGGCCCCGCTAGTGTACCTGGGCCCCGCCGCTACCCAGGCCGCCCTGCGGGCTCTGCACGGCCTGCCCGTGCTAGGCCAAGGCACGTACGGAGTCGTGTTCAGGCAGGGCCAGGGTTGTGCGGGGAAGCTGACCAGCGACTGCCAGCGCCTAGAGGAAGCGGGTTACCGGCGGCTGCATCGTCTGGGGGCCGGCCCCGCCCTGTACCAGCTCCAGGTCCTGGCCTGCGACGCCGCGCTGTCTTGGTCTAGGCTGCCGGACTCGGCCGGGGGCCCGGTGGCCCAGACGGTCAGGCTGCTGTTGGAGGCTAGGGGCTGCGACTGCCCGGCGGACCTGCCCGCCACCGTGGCCGCCGGCCACTGCTTGGTGCTGATTCACCTCGAGGAGTTCGACTGCGATCTCACGCGGTGGGGGTGCCCACCGCGGGCCGAGACGTTTGCCACCGCCGTGCTGCAGCCGGTGGCCGGCATGTTGCAGCGCCTGGTCCTCGGGGCCGGGCTGTTTCCGTTCGACCAGAAGCCCGCCAACGTGCTCCTGCGGCTGGGCCAGGCGGGGGACGAGTCGCCCGTGCGGAGCGACGTGTTCACGGACCTGGACGATTCTACTCTCTGCACCCTCCCGTCGCCGCGGCAGCAGACGTGCGACGCGGCGCTGCTGTACTTCTTGTGCACTTGCCCGGGCAGCCTCCCGCAGGCCCTGTGGCGCCTGCCCGGGTGGCGCGGCCAGGCGGGCACACCGCGCTTCTGCGCGGCCTGGGACGTGCTGCTCCACGAGGTGCTGCCGAGGGGCGGGTTTGAGTTCTGGACCATCTACGCCGTGGAGGCCCTGGACTGTGGCTGGGAGGCCTACCTCGACCTGCTGGGGCGGCACGTGAAGTCCAGCCGGCTCGCCAGCCACCGCCTCGTCAGCCGCCGGTGGTTGCAGGCGTTTCTGTACCGCCAGGGGCTGCGCCGCCACCGGCTGCGGGGCCAGCACTTCTGGGAGCCCCTGGCGTGCCGGAGCGCGAGCGAGGCGCTGGCCCGGCACGGCAGCCTGGAGGTCCTGCTCTTTTGTGCCAGGCGCCTCCTGGAACTGGATTCGGACGACTGCTGCTTGGGGGTCCAGACCCTGGCTAGCGTCGGTTGCGGGGGCTGGGCACGCCTGGCGGCGGGGTTGGTCGGCCCGCTCGCCCGGGCCAGGTTCGGGGCCAGGGCCTCGCCCGCGGGCCCCTGAGCCCCCGCGCCGCTCCTTGCCCGCGCCGGCGCAGCGCCGGGTGGCTCCCCCCCCCTGACACCTGCTCCCTCTCCCCCCCCCCCACCCGCTCGTGTCGTCTCTCGTGTTCGTTTTTTTGACCGCTGTTCTTCCCTCCCCCCCCCCCCCCGCCACTGCTGCTCCCGTCCGAACCCCCTCCCCGCGGGAGCCCACGAGTGGGGAGGAAGAGAAGGAGGGGGGTCTTACTATCACTCTGACCTGCCTGTGATATGTACGTCAGCTTCTGGCCCAGCCAGGCGGCGGGGCTCCTAGCGGGCAGCTTGCTGGCGTTGCTGTGCCGTGGCCCCCCGGCCGGGTGGCGCGGCGCCATCCTGTTGCTGCTGACAGGCTCGGCCTGGGTCCGCACGTTGGCGCTGGAGGAGGTGCGAGAGTGCCCGGGGGTGCCCTGGGCGCTCGAACCCCGCTGGACATGGGCGCTGGACTGCCTAGGCTGGGGGTGCCTCACGGTGGGGAGCAGTGGCGGCGCGGCGCTTGGCTGGCTGCTGGCCGGCACGGGAGTCCTGTGCCTGCCCCTGCTGGACGGAGCCCCCCCCGCCGCCACCCCCGCCCTGCTGGGGACACTGACGGCCCTGCTGGCCGGGTTGCTCTACTCGCAGCGCCTGGCGCACGGCCGCGCGGCCGCCCTCTGCTGGTGGGCGGGCTGGACCATGTGGTGGTGTGCTTACTATACCGCTGGGCGGGGCCGGGTCGCCTGGGGCCTGGCCTCGGCGGGCCTGCAGGGGTGGTGCCTGGCCGCCCTGCTAGCCGCGGCCCGGCCCGTCGGGCGGCCCCTGCCGCCCGTCTATGTCGCGGCCCGCGACGTGGCCCCGGCGCCGGAGGCCGGCGGGCGGGAGGAGGCGGGCACGGGCTACAAGGATGACGTGGCCCCCGTGGTAGGCCTCCAGCGCATCACAAGCTACCTGTAGCCGGGGCCCGGCGCGCCCGTACCCGCCGCTAGCTCCCCCCCCCCGCCGCCCGGTGCGCCCGTGCCCGCCGGCCTGGCCCCGGCCGCGGTCTCTCTCCGCCGGGCGCAGGCTGAGGCGAGCACCTCCCCGGGAAGGCGTCTCTCACTCTGCGTGCGTTGCTCCGGGCCCGGCTAGGACACTGCCCGCTGTGGTCTTTGGTCGTCGTCACAATAAAAACCACCGGATGCTTCGGAGGGTGCTGGATCCCCGGCCGGCCCCAAGCTCCCGGCCGAGGCACGGCACCTGTAACCTGAGCTAGAGACGGAAGGGCCAGAGAGGGGCTGGTTGGCGTGCGCCCAGGGAGCCGAGCGGAGGTCTTGGCTTTCTCTTACCGTCTTGGTTGAAGGGCGGCGGGGCTGGCCAAACTAGTCTAGCCGGGGGCGGGGAGAGGCCTGGGCCAAGGCCCCGCGTGCAGTGCAGAGCCGGGCCTACTATTAAGCTGGAGCTATATGACGCCCCCCGGGTGTACAGATCGACGAGCGCTAGGGCCTCCGCCGCCTGGTGCGCCATCGCCCACCCGGAGGAAACCAGCGGGGGGCTTCTGCTGTTCGGCGGCCCCGTCCTGAACACAGCTCCGGGGGCACGCACCACCCCGCGCGCCGGCCACGCCCTCCCCGGGGCGCGTTGGGCGGGGGGGTGGGCCAGGGGGGGCCAGGGGGAGGGGCGGCCCCGTCCGGCGTGCCGCGGGCGGAGGGAAGGGGCGGGGGCTGGCCGGCCGACAGGCCCGCCCGCCACTCCTCCCTCCTCCCAGGGGTCTTCCCCCCTTCCCTCTCCCCGCCCCGCGCGCGTCCGGCGCAGCGGCCGGGCCCTCGTGTCTGTGCAAAGTAGCAACTTAGAGTGGGTTAGGGTGCTCGGCTAGGCTTGGAGAGAGCACATGCAGGGTCGTGTGCCTACGGGGCGCAGGCCCGCCCGCGCTCTGGCCCCGAGCCCCGACGTTCCTGGCTGGGTGTGGCTCCCGCTCTTGTGTGTGCTGTTAGTGCTGGCCGTGGTGCTGCCCTGGAGTGCCCGGCCGTCCGTCTGGGCGCCGCGGCGCGGGCGCTGCCTCGCGCGGGGCAGGCTCTGCCCCGCCGCGCCGTGCCCACCCGGACGGCCGGCCGCGTCGCCCAGCCCGCAGCCCGTGGTGTGCCAGCCGGGGCCCTGCGAGCTCGGGCCCCGCCCCTGGCCGCTCGCCGCCCCCGGCCTGCTGCCGGAGGCCTGCCCGGCGTCCCCGCCGCCGGCCGCCGGCGAGGACGACACGGCCGCCGTGCTCGCCTGGGGCGACGAGCCCTCCGTGGTGCAGCTGGGCGCGGGCCGGGGCTGGGTGGCGGCGGCCGCCGCGCCGCGCCCGCCCCGGCCGCCCGCGGGCTTCGCCCTGTACGTGCAGGCACCCGAGGTGTACGGGGCGAGCGACTATGACCTGCTGCGCGTGGCTTGGGTCCTGCTGGACGAGGCCGGCCTGCCCCTGCCGCCGGCCGGGGGCTGGGTGCGCCTGGCGTGGGCGTCGCCCCCGCCGGCCGGCGGGGCACTGGAGGACGCTGGGTGGTCCGCGGGCCCGGCCGCCGGCTTCGCCAGCGCGCGCGTGCCGCCGTTCCTGGTGGGGGCCTACGCCGCGCCCGAGGGCCTGCCGGCGCTGCGGGGCCTGCCCTGCGGCGCCGGGTGCCCTGCCGGGGCCCGGCTGTGCCTGGTGCCCGTGTACAGCCACAGCCGCGCGGCCGACCACGAGCCCGGCCGGTTGGCCGCGCGGCGCTGCGAGGCGGCGCCGGGCCTGCTGGCGGCGGTGGACGAGGGGGGCTGCTGCGCCGTCACCAGCCGCAGCGCGGGCTGGCCCGCCGTCGCCTGGGTGTCGGCCGCGGCGGGCGACGACGGCGCGGCCCCGGGCGCCAACGTGACGTGGCCGGCCTGGTCCTTCGCCCCGGGCTCGCTGGCCCTCGAGGCCCGGCCCCCGCTCGTCCCCCCCGGCGGCTGGGCCCGGCTGGTGGCGACGGCGCAGCTGGGCCCGGGGGCGGACGACGCTACGACGTGACCCCGCTGGTCCGGCTCTCGGCCACGGGCGGGCCCGGCCCGCCCGGGCCCGGTGGGGGGGCCGCCGGGCGGGACCCAGGGGGAACTGCGCTTCCGCGCCGCCGCCCCCGCCGCCGCCGGGTGCCTGCTGGACTCCACCGGCGCCCGGGCCACGGCGCTCGTGTGGGCCGTGGACCCGTGCGGCCACTACCGCGACGTGTCGGCCGAGGCGTCGCTGGCCGGCCCCGGCGACGAGTCGCTGCTGGTCTCGCGCTCGGACGACGGCTGGCAGTTGGTGCTGCCGGTCGGCGCCCCGCCGCTGCCGTGGGGCCCGCACCTGCGGGCGTCGTGGGGCGGCAAGACGGCGCCGGGCTGGCTGCTGACGAGCCCCCCCCGCCCGGTGCGGCTCACCGTCGAGGTGGCGCACGCCGTGGCGCCGGCGGGCTCGGCCGCCACCTACGCGCCCGTGTCGGCCCCGGACTGCACGGACTGGCGGGCGCTGCTGTGGTTCGAGGGCGAGCCGGCGGCGTACGTGGTGACGGAGGACCCGCGCCTCGTCGTGCAGGCGGCAGAGGGCGTGGCGCTGCCCACCCCCGGCCGCGCCTGCGCGGAAGCCCTGGCACGGCCGGGGGCGGCGTGGCTGGAGGCGGCGTGGCCCGGCCTGCCCCCGGCGCGGGCGGACCTGGTGGTGTACGACCTGGTGGCGCTGGAGCTGCGGGCCGACTACTACGCGCCCTTCGCGCCGGCGGGGCAGCCGCTCGCGACCTGCGAGCAGGGCGGGGCGCTGCGGCCCCTGCACTGCAGCCAGCTGTACTCGGCCGGCTGCCTCGTGGCCCGGGGGCGCCTGAGCGCCGGCGCGCCCGCGGCGGAGGCCGACCTCAGCGCCCACGTGGGCCTGGACGGGCCGGGCGCGGACGGGGCCGTGCGCCTGGACGCCCGCCCGCGCCCGGGCTGTGCCCGGCCGCCGCGGGCCGCCGCGCCCGGCACGAACGGCACGACCGCGTGGCGCGCCCGCTTCCCCCCCGGCCCGGCGTGGCGGCTGGAGTCGTGCCCCGTGTCGGTGGCGGTGTCGACGGAGCCCTGGCCCGCCGTGGGCGCCAACGTGTCGTACGCGCCGGGCGGCGGCGCCGCCGCCGGGCCCTGGACCGTGCCGGGGGGGGGCGCCCGCCCCGACCCCGACGGCGTCCTGGTGCACTTCGAGGGCGGCTGGTGGCTGCGGCCCCTGGCGGACCTGTCCCCCCCGAGGCCGCGCAGCTGATCCGCTTCGGGCTGGACGACGGCACGCGGGCGGCCGTGGACCCGGCCACGGGGACGCTGCGCCCCCGCCTTAACTCTTACCAAGTCAACACGGCGTACGTGACGGTGCTGTGCACCGCCAACGCCAGCCGGGAGCTCAACGCGTCGGCGCCGGTGGCGCTCAACCTGGCGCCCGGCCCGTTCGAGGCCGGCTTCGGCGCCGCCGGGGGGGTGCCGTGCGCGGTGCAGGACTCCGTCGTGTGGCCCGGCCGGCAGGAGCTGTGGCTGCCCGTGGCGTGCCACGCCGGCCCGGCCAGGCTCGCGTCCTGCCAGGTCGCGCTGTGCCTGGACGACCGCGCGTGGGACGTCGACCTGCTGCTGGCGGCGGTAGGCGAGGTCGGCGGCGCCTGCGACGCGCTGCCGGCCTTCTGCCCCGAGAACCCGCACGGGCTGGACGTGCGCTTCGTGCTCGGCCGGGCCCCTAGCTACGAACCCCGCTTCTCCGAGCTGGGCTACGCGCGCTGGCTGTTCTGGCAGGTGCAGGCCCTGGACCCGGCGGCGCAGCGCGCGCTGGCAGGGGAGGTGCACGTGTGCACGCTGCGCCTGCCGCTGCGCCCCGGCGCGTCCGGCCGCTACGCGCTCACGGGGTTCTTCGTCCAGCTGCGCGCGCTCGACGCGGCCGGCTCCGCCGTCCACGACTGGACGGCCGCCGCGGGCCTGCCGCCCCTGGGCGCGTCCGAGGCCTACGTGGTGGTGGCCGGCAACACTACGCTGGCGGCCGGGTACGCGGCCGCCCCGTCGCTGCGGCGGCGGCGCGCGCTGGCGGACGCGCCGGCGGACACGGGGCCCGCGCCCGTGGGGCCCTTCCCCACCGCGGGCGACACGGACGGCGACGGGCTCGTCTCGCTGAGCGACACGAGCCACATCGCGGCCGCGGCCGTGCACTTCGCCGCCACGGCCAACCGCTGGCTCGTGGACGGCGAGACCCCCGTCGGCTGCACGGGCTGTGGGTCCGCGGGGGGCGCCCCGCCCGCGTTCCGGTACGGCCGGGGGCCGCCGGACCCGGGCTTCCGGCCCCTGTTGCAGACCTTGACGCTCAGCCTGCACCACCTGAACCCGTACGAGGGGACGCCGCTGTACGAGCAGTGGCCGCCGGACCCGTCGTCCGCCTACCGGCGCCAGCCCCAGCCCGCCTGGGGGCAGGCGTACGACGCGCGGGACTATACCAGCAACTCGGTGGACGTGGAGTTCCACGCGCAGAGCGTGGGGGGGCTGGCCCACCTGCTGGCCATCCACAGCCCCTGAGACCTGGTGGACGCGCTGCCCGACTGCGAGGACACGCGGGTGCGGCTCGTGGCGTACCTGAACCAGGTCGTGCAGGCGCCGCCCAACACGCTGCGGGCGGCGGACTGCGCTAGCGGGGGGACCAGCGTCTGGTTCGGCCTCGACCTGCCGTGGGCGGACGTGAACGAGAGCAGTGCGCGGCCGGGGGTCGAGCTGCGGCCGCCGGCGCCCGGGGACCCGTGGTGGTGGGCCGTGGCGGCGTGCGAGCGCGACGGGGTCTACGCCGCCGACTTCCGGCTCCACCGCTGGGACGGGCGGACGGCCTACCGCGTGGCGTTGCAGGTACTTTGCGGCGGCCGGCGGCGGGCCGGGGCCCTTCCTGGCGGGCGAGTGGCCCCCGGCGGTAGCCTGTGCCGTCGGCTTCGGCCTCGCCCGGGCTGTCAGCTTCGGCCTCGGCTTCGGCCTCGCCTGGGGCCTCGGCTTCGGCCTCGCCCGGGCCGTCGGCTTCGGCCTCGCCCGCGCCCTCGGTCTCGCCCTCACCCTGGGCCTCGGCCTCGGCCTCGTCTGCGCCCTCGCCCTCGGCCTCCTCTACTGCCTCGGCCTCCTCTACGGCCTCTGCCTCCTCTACTGCCTCGGCCTCAGCCTCGTCTACTGCCTCGTCTTCGTCTTCGGCCTCGCCTTCGTCTTCGGCCTCGCCCTCCTCCTCGTCTACTGCCTCGCCCTCGTCTTCGGCCTCGTCTTCGGCCTCGCCCTCGTCTTCGGCCTCACCCTCATCCTCCTCCTCCTCCTCGTCCTCGGCCTCGTCTTCAGCCTCGTCTTCGGCCTCACCCTCACCCTCATCCTCTTCCTCTGCCTCGTCCTCAGCCTCGCCTTCGGCCTCGCCTTCGGCCTCGCCTTCAGCCCTGGGCTCGGCTTCGTGCTCGGCCTCGGCCTCGCCCACGCCTTGCCCCGCGCGGCCGCCGGAGTGCCCCGCCGCGCCCACCGGCCTGGCCGAGCCCTGGCTTGACCCCGCGGGCACGGCCTTCACGGTGCTGAGCGGGGCGCAGGCGGGGCGCCTCTCCTTCGTGGTGCGGGTGCCCAGCGACGGCTGGACCGCCCCGGCCCTGCGAGTCCAGTCCGCCAGCGCCTGCCACCTGCTGGCCACGGCGCGCGTGGCGGTGGCCGCCGGGGCGCCGGGCGGGAACCACACGGCGGGGGAGTGCCGCGTCGTCGACTACGAGGTGGACGCCAACGCCTCGTGTGTCTGCACCGGGGCGGGCGCCTGCGACCAGTGGGTGGGCGAGGTCGTCGTGGGAGCCGGCTGCGCCGTGGCCGACGTGCGGCTGCCCTTCTTCCTCCTGCTGCCGTGGCTCGAGCCCAACGTCTCGGTCACGTCGGGCCTGCCCGCGCCGGTGCGCGCCCTGTGCCTGAGCTGGGCCGTGCGGTGGGTCAGCAACCAGTCGCTCGCCTCCGAGCTGGTCTTCGCCACCACCGCCACCGGCTGGCTGCTCGCCCCCCGGCAGGCGCCGGCCGGTTCGTTCTGGGGGCCGGGGGAACTCGGCGCGTGGGGCCCGCCCGACTGCGGGCCCGTGGAGTGCACGCAGCGCTGGTGGGCCCGCAGTCGGGCGGACCGTTGTGACAGCGGGGGCGAGGCGGTGCAGCTCGTGTACGAGTTTGCGGCGCAGCACCGCCTGTACCCGAACCTGACGTCCCAGGCGCTGCTCCGCTTCGTCTTTCCGGCGCAGGACTGGTGCGAGCTGGAGCTGGGGCTGGCTCCCCCCACCTCGTCACTGCTACTGCTCGCCAATGGCAGCGCGGAGGAGGCCGCCCGGCTGGACGCCCTGGGCCCCGCCGCGGGGGCCGCCGAGGTCACGCAGCTCTACTACCAGAGCGACGGCTCCCTGGCGTGGCCGTGCTTCCTGGCGCTCGTCAGCGATCAGCGGTACGCCCCCCTGCAGAGCCTGGCGCTGCTGCGCTACACGCTGGCGCTGGGGACCACGACGGCCACCGTCGACTACCCCGCGGCCAACTGGACGGGCCCGCACAGCGTCCTCGTGTGCCCGGAGGCCTGGCCGGCCGCGCCGCCGGGCGCGGCGCCGGCCGCGGCCGACGTGACCCTCGTCGTGCGCTTGGAAGCCACCTTTGGCCTCGCCCGCCGCCGGCGGCAGGCCGGCGACGCCCTGGGGGCCTCGGTGTACTCTACCTGGCGGGGCCGCGTCGTCCAGCCCGCGCCCGGGCTGGCGGCCCCCCCCGGGCCGCCCACGGACGCACAGCGCCCCCCGCCCCGGCCGCCCTCCTCGTGGCCGCCGCTCTGGGCGCCGCTGCTCTGGTTAGCGACGGTCTGCCTGTGTGCGGTAGGGGCGTGCCGGCAATGCCACTGCTGTTTCCGCTGCTACAAGACCGTCGTGCTAGGCCTGCCCTGGCTTCGCCGACGGCGGAAGAAGCCCTGCTGCTGGAGGAAGTGTGGCCGCCGTGCGCCCGCTGCCGCAAGCTGGGCGAGTGCCGCTGCGAGCTGCAGGTGTGGGCGGACGACCCCTGGTACGAACGGCGCGAGTTCCTGCCCACGCTAGCCGGCTCGCAGTGAGGGCGCTAGCCGCCAGACCAGTCTCCCCCCCAGGACCGCCTCCTCCTCTGGCGGCCCGGGGGCCCGCCGCTCCTCCTCCCCGGCCCCGCCACTCTCGCGCGCGCACTCTCTCGCTCTCTCGCTCTCTCTCTCTCTCTCTCGCTCTCTCGCGCGCGCTCTCGGCCGTGGCCACCCTACCGCCCGGCACGCCCCCCCCCCTCCGGCCCCCGCTCGCGCGCCGGCGGGTACACCGTGCGCGTGGCCCCGCGGCCCGGCGCAGGTGCCAGTGAGGAGGGGGGGCGCGCCCCTCTCCCCCCCGGGCGCGCGCCAGATGGGGGCGCACGTGCCGGGTGGGGGCGCGGGCGTTGCCCCGCCCCCCCCACCGGGCGCGCGCGTGCGCCCCCTCCTCCCAGCTCAGATTGCCTACTGCCGCCGAGGCCACAAGTGGCCTAGCGAACCAGCAGACTACCGAACCTCTTGTCCACTGTCCCGCTGCTGTGGGCTACCATCGAACCCTGCCCCGCTGCTGATGCTGCCGAACAACGCTGTTACCAGACGCCCGCCGCCACGACCGTCTGCCGGTGCCAGCGAAGAGCCTCGCAAGCGCCGCCGCCTGGCACTGCCGTCGCTGGCCGCCCCCCCCCACGCCAGCTCCTGTTCGAGCGGCCCACCGAAGAAGCCGAGCGCCGGCCGGGCAGCGCACACTTCCTGCTGGGCGAGCTCGTCGACATAGCTGACAGGCAGTCGTGCCCTGCCCCGGGCTGTGTGTTTTCCTGGCTGGACCAGCTACTGATGACTAAAGGCACAGAGGACCCGTGGGTGCGCACCGTGGCCGGGCTGATAGCCGCGGAACACGCCGGCCTGCACCTGTTGCGGGAGCGGTTCGGCGTGCCGGCCGAGCTGGTGGGCCTAGTCACGGAGTACGTCGCCCCCCTCTGCCACGAAGCGCTCGGGCCGGGCCAATGGAGCAGGCTGGCTCCTGAGCAGCAGGAGCGCCTACTCGACCATTTATCGCTGCCCCGCTTCCTGGTGGTGCCAGGCCTCGGTCGGCATGACCCGTGGCGGAGCTGCTGGGACATCGCTGCCGGCCTGCCTCAATCAGCGCTGGAAGACCTACCGGATGTACCAAGATATAACAAGTGCCTAGTCACTATCCAGAGAGTCAAGCGCCGGTACTGGAAGAGAGCAGAGGCCAGGCTCAACCGGCGCCTGCGCCGGTTCTTTCGGCGAGTGGACGAGCTGGCACAAAGTGCTTTAAGTATTACTCATTAAAAGAAAATTTTCTCTCCTGCCTGTCCCTTGGCGCTCCGACCCTCAACTACCCAGCTAGCTGCCAGGCACCGGGCCCGGCCTAAAATCTAACTCTCATCCCCTAGTACGCCTGACTTGCAGTGTCCACCGCGAGTTTCATTGCTTACTTTTCTTCTTGGTCTTCCCATTGCTGAAACGTCGTTTCCCTGGACGGTCTCGAAAGAATCCTGTTTACAGACATACGTACATCAGCCGGCCCCGCGGTGATTTCATCTTGATCCCCAGCCGTACCAGTGCCTCCCAGGCGCGGAGGCGGGCCTCGCTCTCGTCCCAGAAGGGTACTCTTGTTCCCTCTATACGCAGCAAGGCCGTCTTGAGCGTTTGTACGAAGAAGTCTACACTAGAGTGCAGGTACAACTTGTTGCAGGAAAGCCGCAGCCTTTCTAGCACCCCGTCCAGCTCTTGCACGGACGCTGCCTCCAGCAGCCGCTCAGGCCCCAAGCGAGCTAGCTTGCACGGCCATACCTGAGGTAGCAGAGGCGGCTTGACCTTGTATAGTGAAGGCTCTTCTGGAATATCGCACAATACAACTTGCTTGTTAGCGATTAGGTAATTCAACAAGCACCTGCCTACTTTACCATCAGGTAGCCTATGTGGTTCAATTCCATTGTCGGCGTCCAACGACACTGCATCATCGAACATTAACTCCCACGCAAGTGTATCTGTTGCCTCCTCTCGTTTAGACTCAGGCAGCGAAGGATGGGCTAGGGATTCCCATGTCGTGGCGGAGTAAGCATGCGGCGGTTCGTCCGTGACTGGCAACGTGTACTCTTCTTCGTCGGAATTTCTCCAGTAGGTAAGGCTTACGTACTCCCTCGTAGGGAACCTGCGCGTCGACCAATCCGGGCCTACCTTGGTTACCATTTTTGTTTCGTACGGTTGTTCCCAAGTAAGCATGAGTTCACCGCTTTGGCTACGGACTGTAGAATATAGTTGCGCAGTACGTACTCGGCCCTTCGTATACCTTCATCGATAGGGTAGCGCTTCTCCAAAATGCTCGCCCGCTCCTCGAGGTCTATCCATGACAGGCGTCCGACTCCAGACTTTGTAGGCAGGCTTGGCAGCAGAGGAACGTTCAGCTTCACCGGCGCTTGCTTGTAGAATGGTAAGTTAAAGGTGACGACCACAGGGGCAGTCAAGGTAGGAGGATTACGGCTCCCGAATATTTGTCGCAGCGGCGTGTCACAGTCAGTCCCTGACTGCGCTGGGTCATAATCACGGGCCCATTTCTCTAGCTGGTCTGCTCGTTGGCCGACGGTTTGTCGGCGATCATCATACTGGGCTAGCAATCTCTGCATGCACCGTGCGGGGCCACCGTCGCGTTCCTTAAATCGATACAGCCACTGCGTCGTCCTCTGCGCATTGCCGACAAACCAGTAGTACACTGCCTGGATGCGGCCTTGCCTCTTTTGCATAGCCTCCAGGCCGCCGGGCAGTTGCTGGCACAGCTTCAGCAGCAGCCCTTCCTCGGCGGCCTTGCGCAGGCCGGCACGTGCCTGCCCGGCCCCGGTGACCCCGCGCAGGCCGGAATGCTCCTCTTCACGCCGTTGCTGCTCGGCCGGTGTGTGCACCAGCACGAGTGCGTCGCACCCTTCAATAGCGCCCGCGCCTTGCCGAGGGCAGAGTGTTTGCGGTATATCGAGTAGCACAAACAACACTTTGGACAACGGGGGGAGATGGTCCGATGTCAACGTCGCCAACGTCCGGGCCTGCTTCGATAAATCCGGAGGTAAACCGCCTTGCCCAGCGTTGGCGCAGACCTGCTTCACGTCACCGGTACTGCCTGCCATGGGGAAGGGGAACCCAATCGCGCGTGCACTTTGTTATTCTTTGCTTGGAATCGGCCCGCCCCTTTCCTTCAAACTAGCAATTCGACTACAGCACACGGAAGCAAGGGGGAGGGAGGGGGGGGGAGGGAAGTGGAGGGGGGGATGAAAGGGGAGGGGGGGGGAGAGGAAAGAAAGAAGGAAAGCGGCTTGGCATGCCTGCCAAGCTGGTGGAACTAGCCCCCCTGAGTACGCACGCCCCTGTCCGCCACGAGGCGCTCGGGCCGGGCCCAGGGGGGGGCAGACTGGATCCTGGCCAAGCAGGAGCGCCTACCAGCGCACGTGTGTTTGCCCCGCTTCCTGGTGGTGCCAGGCATTGGTCGGCCTGACCCGTGGCGCAGCTGCCGGTATACTGCTGCTGATCTGCGTGAATCAGCGCTGGCAACCCTACCTGCATTACAGAGAAGAGATAACCAGTGCCTGTTCATGATCCAGAGACTCGGGGACCAGTACCGGCAGCAAGCAGCAGAAAGGCCTCACCGGCGCCCGCCGCCGGTGCCTGCGGGTGGACGATATGAGACGGAATGTGGTACTGAATAAAAAGGAACTCTTCTGTCGAATTCTTCTGTCGCGTAGTCGCTGAAGGGCTAGGGGTGATTTTCGCTACCCCGAGCACGGCGGCAGGGACGGAACACCGAATCCCGAACTAACCGTCCAGCACCAGGCTTGCCCCGACTTTAATAACAGCGAACTCTGGGCGCCGGGCGCAGCCCTTCACGCCGCCGCCCCGGGGTCGCTGTCGCCCGTGTGGTTCAGGGCCAGCAGCCAGCAGCCCACCAGAAATACCGGCAACAACAAGAGCAGGAACCAAGCGACCTTCACTAGCACTAGGCAGAACCGCAGGCGCCGCGCCGTGGGATGCCGCAGACAGCGGAGGCAGCACCGGCGGCCTCGCTCGCAACACCCACAGCCGGCGCGCCGGCGGGACCCGGGCCGGCGGGACCCGACCAGGTGGTAGCGGTGCCGCTGGGTGCTCAGCGCGGAAAAAGTAGAGGACCGGATCTCGTACAGGACGCTGCAGCACCAGCACATGAGCGCGCAGACCACGGCCAGGCAGACCAGGTAGAAACTCAAGGCGAGGGTCGTCCGGAAGATCGGGCCCGGGTGGGCCCGCCAGCGCAGTTCGAGCGACTGGTCGTCTACTTGGGCCCGCGCTACCAGGGTCCGCCCGGGCCAGTGCCTGCTGTTCTTCTTCTTCTTCTTCTTCTTCTTCTTCTTCTTCTTCCTCCTCCTCCTCCTCCTCCTCTTCTTCTTCTTCTTCTTCACTGCTAGTTCTTCTCCTTTTTTCGCATTCTGTCTCTGGTAATGGAGCGCGCGGTCACTGCCATACCTCTCACGTGCAACCTGACTACTTCCGCGCGCTCGAACTCCGCGTCTCTGACCACGACCGCGCGGTTGACGACCGCGAGCCCGACCGCGTGCTCCACTACCACGAGCCTGACCGCGTGCTCCATTACGACGAACCTGACCGCGACCCCGACCCCCACCGCGTGCTCCGTGACCGCGTCTTCCTCGACCATGATTACGTCCCTGGCCTTGATTGCCACTTTCCTCTTGACTATTGCTATCATCTTCGAGGTTGCAATTGCACACCTGGAAGTGATCCCAAACTGCCTTAATCACATCTGGTTTTTTGAGTTCTTTCTTCTTACCTTCATAATCAAAATACCAGTGAGGAAGGTCGTGTTCCCTCATCCACGCAATAAAGTTTTTTTTTGACGATTTTTAGGTCTTCCAGCTGCTTTTGGCCTTGGACAGTCAGTAAAATAGTTTCAACTTTCTTCCATGCCTGTTCAGCAGGCTGGAAAGCAAGGTCCTGATGAAGGCGTTCCTGCTGAGTCAGCTCTCCCGAGCACCTCTCCATGGCGGATGCGGTATCGGCTGATCATTATCAAAAATAATGCGGGGAAGCTGCAGTCGTTCCTCTTCCGAAATAAAAGTTAGGTTCCGTATTTTCGCTTCCCTATCAGGTGGCTTTGCCCATGGCTGGGCATGCAACTTATCCAAAATTCTAACTTGAACCTTCCACTCTTTGCCAGCGCGGTCTATGCCTGAAATGTGCCCCGGGCGGCCAGGCAAACCGCAGTCACCCTCCTTACCGTCATATTCCACGCATGAAAGCGAGCCAGGATTAGATATCATATCCTCAATTTGATCTATTTCTGACTGGGAGCAATATCTTTTTGCTAGCTTTCTAACGTCTTTCTTGAGCTTGGGTGTCGCAAAGTCGATAGGCGGTAGCTCGGCAGGAACCTCAGTGTCTTTGGAGACAAACACAAAATAATATTAGCAAGTTAACTTGAATTTACGGAAACACAGCAATTCAAGATGAAAAAGAAGTTTGTACCTGGAAGCCCAGTGAGAAACTTAATCGGCTCTGCGCCATCCTTAGTCGGTCTGTCTCCCACTCCATGCCAGTGCTCTTGCGCGTCACCCCACGTTCTGTACTCGCCGGTAGGTAGGCAGCCAACTTGCGAGCTTGCGGTAAACCGCCATTGCAATGGACGATTATAATATGTGATGTTGGCGTTCACACAGGGACCAAAAAATCTCGTCCAGTCGTAATTCGTCTTGATGATCAGTAGCACAAATGAATTTCTGTTCTTTTTAAACGACTTGAGAACCTTGAACAGAGCTCCAGCAAGACTAGTTGTGAGAAAAGTCGATCGCATGCCCATCTTGATAGTTCGAAACTTCTGGTCGTCACTGGAATAACCATGATGTGGAACAAGTCGGTTCAATCTGATCTGCCACCTCCAACCCCTGACAATAGCGTAGTTTAAGAAAGCCAATGTCGTAACGCCTGTGTTATCACCGGCTCCATCACACTCCAAGTTGAGCAGCCAAGCTGCCATGGTTTGTGGTGACCATAGTTCCCATCGGAGCAAATGATACAGCATTGTTACGTTACTGTTCATGCCATGTGCCACCGCCTGGCTGTAGCAAAAAATGAAAGTCTGACCGGAGGTGTAGCATGAAGTAACTCCAAGACACATCCGTATGACATATTTGCCCCTGAATTCGTCGGCAGCTCGTCGACAAGATGGATACTGAATCGGTGGTGTCATATCAGTGGAAATAGTTGTGCATGTCGGATCTCCAGGAGCACTAGTTTTTCTTTTCATGCTCTCAATCCGATTAGTCCGATGTATTTTGTGGTGCATGTCGCTTCTCCGTTTATAGTCAATCTGTGCTTCTTTGTTGTCGAGGCCAGTCTCTTTTTGACGCTTGAGCTCTATGCACTCTGCTTCTAGCAACGTACAAATATCGTCCTTCGCCCAATCGTTGTCTGCGAAACAATCATCAGGAGTAATATTGATCGACACATAATATCATTAGTACCTCGAATCGGCTTGACGTTTTTGAAATCGTTCCTCCAGACCTTGTTGACTAAATCAACCTTTGGTGGATGCGCAGGATCTAGGTCGCACGTCATAGAGTCCATCATCTCCAAAGCTTTTTGTTTCCAGTGGTCTACCACGTACTCGTAGACTTCGTTTTTTTTCAGTCTTGAAGCTTCCAAATACCGCCTGAGGTACTGTCAAGGCCCATGGGCAACTGCCACTTCTCGCAAAGCAAGATTCCAATAAGATCCTCAGTAAACGGCTTCGCGCGACCGCCCTTAATAGCAATCTTTTTGCCGTTTCGAACGAGACGTTTCGCTGTCCGTAGCATAGGCATTCCAACTCCGTGTATTCGCATCCACATCCTTTTGCATACCTTTTCTCCTTTGTGCAAATACTGCCACATATACTTGTTTGAGATCATGACCTCCAGCTGGGTTTGAAGCGAATGCCCTAGCTCGGCTAGAGAAAGTGAACAGGAAGCAATACGTTCAGTAATGACGTCGCGCGTGTCAACCCACAAGTTGCACATCCATTTCTTGCAGCAAAACGCCTTCACTTCTATTTCAAGACGAGCATACGTCATTCCGAGCCAGTGCTTAAACGCAGCCGGTCTCTGCAGCTTGGGACTCCCTGGCTTTCGATTGATCATGTTGTATGGTCTGTTGGTCCGGCGAGCCCTTGTCGATGTTGGAATAGTAAGATTCATAGCTAAATACAATGGTTGGCTTGAGCTTTTGATCCTCATGTCAAGATTGAATGTTTCCTCATCATCGCATGGAGTTGCATTCTCTACACATTTGCTTAGCTGGCCTGTGATGTACTTGCATGACCAAGAAAAATCGTTGGTGCAAAAGTCCTATGGCAAAACAGAACTGTGTACAAGCAGCACTATCTATCTATGTATCTATATATGTAACACCTTAGTTGCAGGCCTAGGTGTGTGCTGAGTTCGAAACAAACCAAGGTCGTCGCAGCCCTACGAGTCAGTATTCACACTCAATAATTATCCATACATAATTATTCTATTTACTTCTGAATCAGTTACTGTGTGGCTTGGCAGCTCCGGATTTTCACATCCATCAGAAAAAACAGCACTCTCAGTATCAGATGCCTACAAATCAACATAAAGTTAGTGATTGTTTTGCAAATAAATAAAAAATGTCATGCCTGGTTCTGAAAATCTGTAGCAGCTCCTGAAACAGATTCAAAATGCTCCTCCATCTGCTATATGAAAGCAAGAACATGACAATATGGATTAATCAAATTAGATGAGAATTACATCATCAATGACGTCCCAAGATTCAAGCAAATCCACAGCGCGCTGAATATCGGATCCCTACAACCCATGCAAATAAGATAATATTTAGAAGTAACTGATTGTTCATATTAGAAATAAATATAAACCATAGTCGTTTTTGTCGTCTGCTTCACCTGTGGCTCCTAATATGAATGCAAACGCACATTAATATTTCAATCAATTATCACTTATATATATGATTTAAAACCTCTTCTGTCCAAGAATCTAGAATAGACAGCGCGTTTTGTGAAGCTTGCGTAGACGACGAACGTCTTGTGGGTGTAGCTATACAAATATTATATATGTAATCATATGTGAAATTGCAACTTCAAATTGAAAACCTGTTTTTGGAGTATCCCAAGAATTTAGAAGATCCAGAGCAACAGTTGACGATCTCGGTGGAGGTGGAGGCGGCTCTTCTGAAGGTGGAACTATGAAAAAAAAATTATGTTCCTGCTGAGCCTTTTGCCACCGCATCTAAAAAACAGGGATTTGCTTTCTTTGAGCACAGGCTTGCCTCATGAAATGTGGATGTGCTTTTGCAGCACTAAGCTCAGCTGTCGAAGCATTTTGAACAGTTTGCAGAGATGATTTGTCCAGATATTGAAGGAGGATCTGTTTGCGCGCAAGGATCGGTTTCGACAGAGCAACAACATTTGTTCCTTTCAATATCTTTGCGTTTGCTGATGTCTGATACATTTGCAGCCCACTGTTCAGGATGTGCATCGCGTTGTAGTAGTTCGAACCGAGAGACAGCATGGGCTGGAGACCAACAACCAATCCACGATGAGTTCTCATTCGAAAATGCATATTTGCAGCTTGTTCTCTGGTCGTATCGCCAAGCTCCGAAAGTTGCACGCTTCCTGGATCAAGCAAGCCCAATTCAAAACTTTTACGAAGATCAGTAGTAGTAAACAAACCACATGCTACAACTTTTCCTGGTAAATCTATCCAGTCGATCACCACTGGCGCCAGTGTGGCAGAATTGCCGATCAGAATGTGCATAAGCTTGTTTCTGTCTTTCCTTGACATGAACCAGAACCTGAGGACGAGAACAAGAAGTTGGACTTGCCAACGTGGTCTTTGCAAACCGTGTAACAGACTCGTGATATGTGTGATATCATTAGAGACAGTCATCGATGTCGGTCCCAAATCTTGCAACACAAGTTTTTGCTCAACGTGCGACTGATGCGACACAATCTTGCTTTGGATTCCTGGACATTGTTTCTTCACAATAAAGCTGTGAATACGAAAGCGCGCGATCCTTTCCAGACGTTTTTTACGCGCCATCCTTTTCAGTCGCTTTCTGTTCGCGTTCCTTTTCTGCCTCATTTTGAGGTTTTTTTTGTTGCACGAGCTGCGATGGTTGCGCGAGCTGCGATCAAGGAAGTTCGGTGCAGTGCCATAATCGGGACGTGGGAATAGCTCTGCTCGCAACATCACAAACCGATATACATATTCTGTTTTGATATCACTTCTCCTTTCAACTGGAAATTTATCGACGCTTTTCCATATGTTATATGCTTGCGTGAGCTGCCACAGCTTGGCAATCCTTACGTGAACATCACGTACTTCAACCATCCTGACTTCACTCTCAACCTGTCAGGTGCGATGACATGCTCCATACTGGAAGTGTTAGGCGCCGCTGCCTGTACCAGGAGGACGCTACCAAAATACAAACACACATGTACTATAGCAGAAAAAAAAATATAAATAAATGAAAATTATGATAAGAACAAAAATGAAAATGATGATGATGATGATATAATAATACTAATAATAATAATAATGATATGTATGTATGTATCGTCTGCCAATTGCTGAGCCAAAAGGCCATGTGCATCCAGTCCTCCATTCCATAAGGAAAGTCTCCACACCAATCGGTGGAATAAAGGAAGTGACGGCATAGAACATTACTCTGGGAGCTTTATACCAATCAGCCCATGGAAAGGGACCGATGGCCTATGTACTCCCTAATAATAATAATAATAATAATAATAATAATAATAATAATAATAATAATAATAATAATACTATATCTGAGGCGTACTGATGCAGCTAATGGCAATAATAATAATAATAATAATAATAATAATAATAATAATAATAATAATAATAATAATAATAATAATAATAATAGTGCTTCTCTGTCAATGGCTGATGCATTTCTGCACATGCGCCTCCATCGTCTCACCCGTGAGGGGAGTACGAAGAATTGACGATAAGCTCTAATGACACCCCCGCAAGGGCAGTTCCAACACTTCCAGACGGGCCGGTATGTTCAATGAAAATACTGGTCCAGAAATAGACCGGTATGTTCAATGAAAATACTGGTGGCACCGACGGGAATCGAACTGGCGACAGGGCCCAGATGGTAGAACTTGACCACTGGGCTATCACGGTGTCCAAAATAATAATAATAATAATAATAATAATAATAATAATAATAATAATAATAATAATAATAATAATAATAACAATAATAATAATAATAAGAATAAGAAGAAGAAAAAAAGAATAAAAAAGAAAAAGAAGAAGAAGAAAGAAAAAGAAGAAGAAGAAGAAGAAGAACAATAACAACAACAACATATATAAGAAGAAAAAGAAGAAGAAGAACAAGAAGAAGAACAAGAAGAAGAAGAAGAAGAAGAAGAAGAAGAAGAAGAAGAAGAAGAAAGAAGAAGAAGAAGAAAGAAGAAGAAGAAGAAAGAAGAAGAAGAAGAAAGAAGAAGAAGAAGAAAGAAGAAGAAGAAGAACAAAGAAGAAGAAGAAGAAGAAGAAGAAGAAGAAGAAGAAGAAGAAGAAACACAACAACATCAATAACAACAGAAGAAGATGAAACAGAAGAAGACGACGAAGAAGAAGAAGAAGAAGAAGAAGAAGAAGAAGAAGACAACACCAAGAAGAAGAAGAAGAAGAAGAAGAAGAAGAAGAAGAAGAAGAAGAAGAAGAAGAACAACAACAACAACAGAAGAAGAAGAAGAAGAAGAAGAAGAAGAAGAAGAAGAAGAAGAAGAAGAAGAAGAAGAAGAAGAAGAAGAAGAAGAAGAAGAAGACAACACCAAGAAGAAGAAGAAGAAGAAGAAGAAGAAGAAGAAGAAGAAGAAGAAGAAGAAGAAGAAGAAGAAGAAGAACAGAAGAAGAAGAAGAAGCAGAAGAAGAAGAAGAAGAAGAAGAAGAAGAAGAAGAAGAAGAAGAAGAACAGAAGAAGAAGAAGAACAACAACAACAACAAGAAGAAGAAGAAGAAGAAGAAGAAGAAGAACAAAGAAGAAGAACAAAGAAGAAGGAGAAGAACAAAGAAGAAGAACAAAGAAGAAGAAGAAGAAGAAGAAGAAGAAGAAGAAGAAACACAACAACATCAATAACAACAGAAGAAGATGAAACAGAAGAAGAAGAAGAAGAAGAAGAAGGAGAAGAAAGAAGAAGGAAGAAGAAGAAGAAGAAGAAGAAGAAGAAGAAGAAGAAGAAGAAGAAGAAGAAAAGAAGAAAGAAAGAAAGAAAGAAAGAAAGAAAAGGAAGAAGAGGAAGAAGAAGAAGAGGAAGAAGAGGAAGAAGAAGAAGAAGAAGAAGAAGAAGAAGAAGAAGAAGAAGAAGAACAAGAACAAGAACAACAACAGAAGAAGAAGAAGAAGAAGAAGAAGAAGAAGAAGAAGAAGAAGAACAACAACAACAACAACAACAACACAAGAACAAAAGATGGAAAAAGAAGAAGAAGAAGAAGAAGAAGAAGAAGCAGAAGAAGAAGAAGAAGAAGAAGAAGAAGAAGAAGAAGAAGAAGAAGAATAAGAAGAAGAATAAGAAGAAGAAGAAGAAGAAGAAGAAGAAGAAGAAAAAGAAGAAGAAAATCCAAAATTTGCATCCACTTCAATGTCTCAGAACAACATTCTTTTTCAAAGATTTTAAGTTTATTTTTCTTTAAATTTTCATGAAATATAAGGAAATACAATTTCAACAAAAGAGAGCAATAACGACAACTGCAAGAAACACATAAAATTTGGAATAAAAAATATTGCTTGATCAGAAACTTACATCCTCTTTCACATCTCTAAACGATTTTCTTTGTAGAAGCTGTTTAGTTTCCCTGTCTTTCCATGTTCATGAAATATCAGGAAATGCAGGTCTAAGAAAAAAGAATACTTACAGCGAACACAACAAAGGATAAAAGGTTTTTGCAACACCCACACACAGACAAACACATACACAATAGAGATAATGTTCAGTACTGCCGATAATTGGGTAATTGGCTTTACTATGCATTAAAAGGTCATGTCCATAATCTCATCGGGAGAACCTTCCTCCTCCGTCTATGTTTCGAGATTTATTCAAACAAACATGGTCGGTCGATCCAAAAATTCCATCCACTTTCACGTCTCGAAACCGTTCGTTTTTGGAAAACCTTTAAGTTTCCTTGTCTTGTAATGTTCTCAATAAACCAGGAAATGTGTTTCCAGCAAGGAAAGACAACAAATAAAAAATGTGCACAGGGAGGAAGTTGACATGCTTGACCCACAAAAACGTCAGGTGCTAAATTGTGGCTGTGCCAAAATTTTTTCAAAAAAGGTTCCGGTGACCGACCCGACCCGTTTTGAAGGTGTAGTTGTATCGTTGCTCTCAACCTCCAACTCAAGAACACTCATGGTGAAGAAG